>VZUI01056700.1:0-20415 GCA_013401135.1 Cettia cetti | reverse complement strand
CTATCTATCTATCTATCTATCTATCTATCTATCTATCTATCTATCTATCTATCTATCTATCTATCTATCTATCTCTCAGAGCTGTTTCACTCTTGTATACCCAAAAGGATCTATTAACAAGAACCTCAGTTACCCTCACTTCAGGGCCTGAGCCAAAATTTCTTTGGTCTGGATAACCAAGAGCATACTATTTTGCTAAAAATCCACCCATTTTTCCATAGATTTATTTGGCATATATTTAAATTTTGCAAGGATTCATACTTAGAATCCAGAATTTTCTTGAAAGTAGTTTCAGTAATTGATGTAAAGAATGGGTTTGAAATTATTATTCAGAGCTGGGTGTTAAGGCAGCTTTATCTGATCTTGTATAAAGAGAAATGACCTTCCTATTGCATTTTGAAAAGTTTATCGTCTCCATTCCACTGCAGGAGAAAATAGTTCATGCAATAAAATCAGTTAATCATGCTCTAGAATGATTAAAAACCAGGCAGAATCTTTCTACAGAAACTAGGGAAAAATCTAACTCTGATAAGGAACAAAAATCTCTCTAGCTTGGTTAATGTCTACTAAATATCTATTTAACATACCTATACTGTGGATATTTTTTTTTTTCTGCTGAGTGTCTATATTGCCAACCCAATGTTATCAAATGCCCTTTGCCCTTCCTTTTCTACCCAAAGGTTTTACTTCATTTTTCATGTGACATTATGTTTTTGCCATGATCTTATGGAGTAGTGTTTCACTAATCATTCTGTGCTAATGTTACTTGTCTTTCTTTATCTTGCCAATTCATCACTGCTGTGTCCTGTAAACTTGAGCCTTGCTGATGGTTTTGTATGTGTATTATCACATCTATTAGATCCTTCTAAGACATCTTATTCTACCAGCATTCCTAATACATCTTCTTCTTATCTCACGACATAAGATTAATGACAGATTGTGTTGTACATGAATTAAAAAGACTGGGAGTATATGCAGCACAGAAAAAGCCAGCCTGAGTCACATGCAACTATACATAATCTATTTCAAACTATATCTGGATTTTTTTCCCTGCAAAGCTGAAAACAAATATGCTGGAAGCAAGGGTTATAAGTAAAAAGATTAGAAGCAGTAACATTTATTTGTGAATTGTTTATTTAGCAACCAGGTGTGTTTTTTTGGTTTTTTTTTTCTTTCTGTGTGCATGATGTGTGAAGACAGTGCAAAAAAAAAAAAAAAAGGATAACTTTTTTCTAAGATATACAATTTTAGCAACCATTTTGCAATGTTTGAGTGAACAATTTACCCTAAATGTAAATAGTGAAAATTGTTACAATAAGACCATTTCTATAAGCATCCATCTCTTAAAGATCTGCAGAAAGCATCCACTTGAAATGTATTACTATAGGCAGTATTGATTAAAATACATTACTAAATATAATCACATTTTGTATGGCCTAGAAATTCCACATATGAAGCTGAACTGAGCTCTGTTGTAATTGGAATTATTATGGGAGTGGATTTGGTTCATGCAGATTAATGTTCAAGCTGTTTTCACCTTGAAATCATAATCTTGTGCATTTCTTTCATTCAAGAGGGGCCATATTTGATTGCTTTATTAAATGGGAATTTAAAATCTTTTCTTTCTCAGTGTACTACCATTTGAATAGCAGTTGATCCAGGAAAACTTGGGCAATTTGGGAGCATGGCTGGAGCAGTCTGATGTTCAAAACCACTCTAGAAGAAGAAATGTTTTTTCCCACCTTCATGGAGGAGATGGATTTCTGTGTCCAAGTATTCATTGTAGGAAGGGAAGAAGAGGAAAGTACTGTGATGAGGGGTTGGTCATCCAGTTCCAAGAGAATGGGTGAAAGAACAGATATCAGGACTTGTAGAAATTAGATGGCTTTTTTTAATTAAATCACATTAATATGTGTCTGGGATTGTCCCTATTACTGAGATAAGAAATTCCATACATGACTTATGAAGTCACAGTCTTTAGTCACAGGAAAAAAATGTATAGAGATATATTAAAAAAAAAAAAAGTAGTAATTGGACAATGCCATATAAATGAAATTAGAAATATGCTCCCTGCAGTTTATGCTATTGTTGCCTTTGTAGTTTGAACATTTCTAAATGTACACACAATTTTTGATGCTGATGGGGAGAGGGAGATGAAGAATTGACAGGTACAGCTTTCAGATTTTAAAAGGTTTTTAATAACTAATCACTAAACCTGAAACTTGACAATTTAGACACATAATTTTCTGTGTTTTTGCAGTCTATTTTTGAAGACTGACAAACTAGAAATATCCCACTTCTTTGTATTGGATACGTATGCAGAGTTCAAGCTCATTAATATTTTCCTTTTATAAAAGAAAATAGACTCATTCTAACACCCTTGTCAGCTGTCAAAGTCTCCACATGTTTCTATTCATTGGTCCAGATAAAAGTCTCAGATAGCTCCATTAATTTCAGTAAAACAATACAATTTATGCTTGCTGTTGGAATAGTTTTATTCCCTTTTGCTCCAAATTAATCATCATTTCTAAAGAGAAAGGGGAGAGGAATAGCATCAGACACAGCATGACACTTTTGCCTCTAACCCAGACCAACATTTGCCTGTATTATAGTTCCATTGCTCTATTTCTTCCATGCACTTTCAGTGTTTTCTTCCCCTTTATATAGATCTTCATAGCTGCCATTCGTTCTTCAGTTTTCTCAGCATGACTTTTCTCTTCTGCATCTGACTTTTCTGCCTGAGACATTACATGCATGTGGAAAATTTCTTACATGTGGTATCACAGTCTAATCTCAAAACCTAAACTTATTTCCCATGTGTGTTTATGAAATTATTTATGAGGGTATAATTCTATACTGATATGACTATTGTAAGCAGCAGAGCAACTTTGTTGACTGATTTTTTCTTTTTTAGTAAATTATACTTACTAATATAAATACATTAAATATTATTTTCATTCTTTCCTCTAAACTGTACACTTGATAGACAAAATCATACTGAGCATGAAGAGCTAAAGTTAAAAGAGAGATATAGTTGTAGTTTTAGTTCTGTAGTTGTACAAGTTATATTCAATGGCAGTTGATGATGGGACCTTAATTCTGCTGTTTGAGATTACTTTTCTGTCTTTTTATTTTTTACGTGTCTTCTATCTTCTCTTCTGTGCATTTTATATTTACATATTTCTTTCCCTACTGTTCACATGATGTACATTATATGCAGTAGATATTAGAGCTGTACTGTCACTGTTTTTTAGGTAGTAATCCATGAAGATCACCTTATCCACTATATATAGTACAGGTGGATGGTAACTTGGATAAGAAAGTGGTTGGAAGGTCATATCCAGAGGGAAGTAGTCAACAGGTCAGTCACAGTAAACATCAGTGAAAAGTGCTGTCCCTCAGGGATGTGTATTGAGACCAGTGTTGTTTAATATCTTCATTGATGATGTAGATGAAGAGATTGAGTGCCCCCTCAGCAAATTTACAGATGACACCAAGCTGAGTGTTGCTGTTGACACACCTGAAGAATGGGATACCATTCAGAGAGAACTGGACAAGCTTGAGAATTGGTTTCATGGGAATCTCATGAGATTCAATAAGATCAAATGCAAAGTCTGCATCTGGGACACAGAAATCCCAATATCACTCCAGGCTGGGGGATGAACAGATCCAGAGCAGCCTGGCTGAGAAGGACTTGGGGGTGCCGTGGGTGAGAGGCTGGACATGACCCAGCCATGTGTCCCTGCAGCCCAGAAAGCCAAACATGTCCTGGGCTGCATCCAAAGCAGCGTGGGCAGCAGGTGAGGGAGGGGATGCTGCCCCTCTGCTCTGCCCCAGTGAGACCCCACCTGCAGGGCTGCATCCAGCAAAGGAAGAAGAGAGGCCTGTTGGAGGGACTCAAGAGGAAATCATCAAGATGATTTGAGGGATGGAGCACCTCTCTTGTGAGGAAAGGTTGAGAGGATTGGGATTGTTCAGCCTGGAAAAGATAAGATGTTAGGGTGACACAATTGCAACCTTACAGTACCTGAAGGGAGCCTACAAGAAAGGTGGCAAGGAACTTTTTACCATGTAGGGACAGGACAAGAGAGAATGGCTTCAAACTGAAAGAGAGAAGTTTTGGAATAGATAGAAGAAAGAAATTCTTTAATGGGAGAGTAGTGATGCACTGGAACAAGATGCCCAGAGGAGCTGGGGATGCCTCACACCTGGAAGTGTTCAAGGCCAGCTTGGATGAAGCACTTACCAACATATTCTAGTGCTAAGTGTCCCTGACCCTGACAGGGGGGTTGGACTAAATGTTCTTTAAGGTCCTTTCCCTCAAATTACTCTATCACTTTTCATTACATATAAATGGTAAATAAATAGATAAACTTCTAAGCATGCCCAACCCAGTTCCTATTTACCTGATTCTAGATTGGTTGTATTTGGTTTCTGCAAAGTACTTTGCCAGCTGCCTGTCAATGGTTTTAACACTGTCAAGAAATTCATTAATAAAAAACTTCAGGCAATGTTTCCTGACCTTTCATCTAATTTCATAACCGACTGCTCTTTAGTGTTTCCAAATATAATTTTCAGACCATTTCAATGACATTTTAAATCACAGTGCCAAAGCATGTGATTCATTGATTATGCAAAAAATACCTGATAAACTAAAGATTTCCTTAACTTTACCCAAAGAGGCTGAAAGACAGCGACCACTATGTTAACCTTTCCTCCTGAGAGTCACTTTGGGCATTTTGAACAGGTTGCTAATTAGGCCATCAAAGGTATAGGGGTCTACTTGTCAGACTTCAAGGTTAAAGACGCTATAGATGACAGACATAATTTTGGCTACCTCAGGAAATAAAAATGTTAACCAGCTTCACTGATTTTAAATTGCTGTTGACAGGATCTAAAAAAAACCTCTGACCCTTGTCATATTGAATTAATCTGTTAGTCAGGCAAATGCTTATGGATGGGGAGACTGACACCTTTCACTATCTTTTATGTGTTTAAGGTTGCACCGTGTGAATATGTGCAGGGCTGTACAAGGAGACACTGAGAATACAAAGGATTGAAGAAGATTGTGAAGCCCTGTAAGCTGGCCTGTTTCTTCAATTGTCATTTGGCCTAAAAATCCTATACTTGGCTTTCTTTTTAAATAATATTGTTCAGGAACATAGTGGCTTATAAGTATCTATCAAGAAGTGGAGATTAGCTCAATTCTGCTTAGACAGACTTTGACTTTTCTGAAGTATGACAGATAAAGATTTACCTTATTCCAATGTTAACAATATATAACTGTTTAATTCTTGAAAAGTTTAGGGAAACATTATCTATAAAGAGAAAAAAATTAATACTTTTTTTGTGGGTATTATGTGATTTTTTCTTCGTCCTTTTTCCCACCTATCATTTTGTCATTGCTACCAAAGCTCCACAAGAACAGCTCTATCTGAAATCCCCATTTTCTCTTTTTATCCCTGATTATTACTCCCTGTTTTTTAATTTTATCAAATATCTCCATATTAAAAACAATGTTTATATATAGGATGCCTATAATTTTTAAGCCATTTTGAATTCTCTGACTCTACACTTACCTGCTGTCAAATATTAGAAACATTTAAAACAACAACATATAGGAAAAAAACCCCTAAAATTCACATGCAATGAATACTAACAATCAGGTGCAGAGGCTTTTTCTGTGACCCAGCCCAGAAGGGCTACTGGTTATGCTACATAAAGTAACAGGACTTGAGCTGAAGGATAGTCCTCCACAACCCAGAAGGAAGAGTTAGCTACCAGTAGATTTGGGTTGGTAGCTCAAAAAGAAGCAAAAGAAACATATTTTGACATCAACTTTTTAAGTGATACTTTACAGAAAAGAAAAATCTCTTTCAGGACACAGCACATTTTGATTTTTGGTACAAATGGCAGAGAGAACAAACTCAGGATTTTTACTCCTGAATAGAAAGAGGCAAGTCTCAACATCTCACAGTTGGACATTTAGATCTGAGAGTTTGGAAGGATTTCAGTTGCACTTTCATGAATGCGGTTCATGTAATATAACATAGATAATTAAATGTTTCAGTGAAAACAATACAGGTCATGATATACTACAGGTCTCTTTAGACCTGCTCCAGGGAGCAGCTGACTCAGCAGGTCCTTGTTTTGGCACCTCACCTCCTTTCAGCATCTTGAATGTGAAATACTTTTCCTTATGGATTCAGTTCCATTGTAAGCAAAAAGAAAGCATTTTGTATTTTGCCTGGTTTGTTTTTCTTGGGTCAAGCAAGTATAATTGGCTTCCAAGCAAAAGGAATGGGTGCAACTAAGAGCAGATGGAACATGAGGATATGACCACCTCACTCCGATAACAATAAGTTGTTTGATTTGTTTTCCATAAATAGGGTTTTAATCTGCAAATCCAACATTTGTATTTCCCCTGCAGATTTTCAAAGGTAGAGTGTAAAATCTTTGCAGCATTTTGGGGGCTAAATGTTATTGTTTGAGAGGGAATAATTGCAAGGAAAAATGTCTACTTCATCTCTTGTGGTCCACTTTTACTTTAAAAATCTCTGAAAATATATACCTAAAAAAGTAAGAGAACAGGAGATCCCAGTGTTATTCTCTTTATTGTAGCTGTTCACAACTTTTGATCATGCTTCAAACACCTGTTAGCATGAAGTGAAATACCAATGATCAGAAGTTCAATGACCCAGTGATGTATTAGCAAGTCTCATTTCAAGTGTGCCAGCTTGAACATGGTGCATTTTCAAGATGCCAGGCATGCACAACTCCATTACTGGAGCTAGAAAGGCTACTCTGTTGTACCTGTGTAAGAGCAGAAAGGTATAAACCTAACTCACATCATGGGCTTATAGGCTACTGTCATCAGGAACCCAGCGTGAAGATGCACACAGTGTCAGTTCTAGTCAGACACATCCTATTTGAGTCTAGTTCATAAGGCAAAAAATCTTCAAAATAAAGATACACAGCAGGAGAACTAGTAGAAGTAGATAAGTTAGCTATCTCCTTAGATGGAATCTTTACTTTTGTATGATGACTCTCATGCTTTTGGACATTGCAATTTCTTTAAAAATTCTGTGGGGCTTCCAGTTCCAAAACACCTCATTTATAACTTTTCTGTAGACACATGCTTGGCTGAAAATAAGCTGCATTTGTCAAAATTGTCTTGTTTTTCTACAGAATTAGGGAATACAAGATTCATCATACTAATGATCTATCCTGCTCATTACAAACATACAGAAAATAAAATATCATACAGAAAATAAAATATCCTTCAAAGGATCTTCTGAACTTATATCTGAACAAGTATATATAGAAAAGAATGTGAAATTAAGGTTTTTTTCATTATATAGTTGTATAAAGTAAAGTGAAATAGAATGTGCTGTCTGAATTAGATGGTCCACTGTTGGATGATATGCACATACTGTGTAAATGTTCAAACATATAGAAACATGCATTTTTTTTAATTTTTCAAAGGTATCGTAAGATATTTAAAAATGCAAGTAGGAGACATTCCTCCAATTGTAAATAAAGAACAGAAGAAATATTTTCTTTCTTCTAAGCGTATCATTTATCATATTGTATTGGTTTAGCATGGATGGTAAAAAACCAATTAGTGACTGATTTTGATATTGATGGCCGGATTGGCCAATTAAATATAGGGATACATCTCTGGGTCATACATGCTTAAAAATCAGAAGAAGGCCAGGAGACTTCCTTTTCCTTCCTGCCTTGGAACAGGTAACAGGGCTGATCCTGCTCTGCTGTGTGGCCCCTTGGATCCTGGCATCAAGCCAGGCCCCTGGGCCCCTGCCCCAGCTGCCAGAGGAGGGGAGGGGAGGCTGCCACTTATGTCTGCCAAGGCCCTGACAGCAGCTCTGGGCACAGCTGGGCTGGCCCTGCCCCGCTGTGGGTCCCTCCTGGGACCGGGATCTGCTTCTGCTTCTGCCGCTGGCCAGCCGGGCCCACCCCATGAGAGCAGGGCTGGGAAGGAGCCATCTACGACCCTGGCTGTTGAGATTTCCGACTGCCTGAGCCACTCCAATCTCTGATCTCTAGGCACAAGATTTGTCCCCAGGCCTTGAAATCTGACAGCATGAGCCACAGCCCAGGGAGAGAGAACCTGGGCAAGATTCAACTCTTTCCTGACACAAATGAAACTTTCAGAGCCCTAACTCTTCTCTGAGAGGAAAGAGATAGAATGAATGTAGAGAAGACACAGCATGAGACAAAAAGTCAGTGAAGAGAGAGTGAAAATGGGGAGAAAGGATTGAGGAGTTTTCCATTTTCCATTTTAGAGAGTGAAAATGGGGAGAAAGGATTGAGGAGTTTTCCATTTTAGGCTGGACTTAAGAGCTACGGTAATTAACTGTAATATATTGGTATTCCCTTTAAACCATGGGAAAAATATGCATTTTGAAGAGATAATTACTCAGATTTGTGGGTTTGAGCAAAGGTATCTGTGATGGACTGAGTAAATTGAATTAGTAGCTGTGATCCTTGTGATCCCATGAGATGCTTGAACAGAGAGAGATGAGAAGCCCTCTGCATCAGTGAAGAAGTGAGAAAATATCTCTGTTCCCTGAGATGAAGAATCCTTTACCTTTGGAGTTGTTCCTTTTAAAAATGACATCCCAATATGCATGAGTCCATGACCCATAGGAAGCTTGGGAAACTGCTAGTTGGAGGGGATTTCACAGAAGCAGGTTTCCCAGGCGGTGCTTCTGTGACAGTTAAAACTTGCAAGAGAACTGTTCTAGGTTGTCAATGGGGGAACAACCATGGGAGTTCTAAGAGAGACTTCTCTCCATAAAGAATTCATGAAAGACTATTTTCAAATGGTGAAACTGACCGAAAAATCACAGGTTTTGTCTCTTTATGTTGTTAGTGGGAAAGTAAACACTTTCGGGAGGAGGAGGAGAGTTTTGAATGTTCCATTTTGATTCTCATTTTCTTCTTTTAGTGTGTGTTAATGAATCTTTGTACTCTTTAAGTTTGAGACTGCTTGCCTTTTTTCTCCTAATCCTACCTCACAGGAGAAAAGACACTTAAACCACTACAGTAAATTTGGCAAACAGATTGGCAAACAGAGATAGCCAAACATGAAACCACTACACATATTTAATCTTTTATCTGGAAATATAATTACATCTTTATAAACTAGATTTGTATCTGAAAATCCAATGAATTTTGGACCATAGATAACATTCCTAAATGAAGTACCAGTGGAATAAGACTTTTTTTCAAAAAACACATAAAAAAAATTTTAAGACTTTTATTCAAAAAACACATAATCATTGAATGCCTATTCATCTAGTCTCTGGAGGTAGGTCATCTAGTCAAACTCTACCACCTGAACAGGGTGACATGTCCAGAAGTCTGTCCTGGTGGCTTTTAAATACCTCCATGGCCCAAGAACCCCCAACTTCTCTGGATGACCTGTGATAAGTCACCTTCATAGTGGAAAGGTGTTTTTGATGTTCAGATGGGCCCTCCTGTGTTTCAGCCCAGTATCTCTGGTCCTGTGACTGGACACTGTTTTAAAGAACATGTCTCTGTCTTTACAGTTTGTAAGCATGAATAAGATCCTCCTGAGCCTTCTATTTGTCACCCTCTCTTGGACTCTCTCCAATACATCTATATCTCTCTTGTACTGGGGCATCCAGTCCTGGTGTGGCATTACCAGTGATGAGCAAATGTGAAGAAAAATATGTATAGATACTCATGTCAGCTAGCTGGGAAAAAAGCTGCAAGAAATGTCTCAAATCTACATCATTTTTAGAAGGGGTTAGAAGGACCTGAGTCACTCACTAGTGGACAGAAAATTGTTGGGGACATTGAACATGTTGACCTTTTATTACCTCAATTGGGTTTGGCACTAGGGAACTCTTGAAAGAAATGGGAAAAGTGTTTAAACCAAGTAAAAAAAAAAACCTTTCTTATATCATGTGCTCCAACCTTTTATTACAAAGAAGACAAAAGTACCAGCTTCTTTACACCAAGTAGCAGACTATTCTCACAAGCTGCTCAGGTTATAACCAAATAATATCTCAATGTTCAGGTTATAACAAAAAAAGAAAAGAACAAATGCTACATAATATTTTGGAATACACACAACTGAAGTCTTTTAGAAAACTGTTCAAGGTAACTCCTGCTTTGAGTGAGGCCCCAGTAAGAGTGCAATTTCCTAAAGTTCTACTTCATGTTTCTTACCCTACAATTTCTGTTTTTTTACTAAGAAAATAATATATCTGAATTTGTACAGGGGATATATTTGCTAAAGATGATATTGAGGAGTCTTTCCAAAACAACTGTTCAACAACAGATTATGGCATCTGAAAGACTGCTTCTCTTTATAGTAAGAGAACTCAGTCCAGAAACCTGCTCTCTGTTGGTCCCTGCTGACCTTTTTCTTCTCTCTCTCTTGGTTTCTGTGGGTGGACATATGAAGCAAGGGAATAGCTGAACAAATTTCTGCAACCAATGAGAAGAATAAAATCACATTCAAAAGGCCAGATGCTAAAACACATAATTAATACATGCCAGATACTTTAGTATCAGACTCTATTTTGTCCTACCCAAATTGCATCTATCAAGATATTTTGTATTGCTTTTCATCTGCAGTGTCCTGTGTCCATTCCAGTCTTTTATACCTATCCTCATTTAATCTTGATTTTCTCAGATATGTTCTGACTGTAGAGAAATCACACATACAAGAATTCACTATACTAGCCAAGAAAACCTTTTTTTAATTATAAAATACATTCCAATTCAAGTTTTCAGAATAAGTCAACATAGATTTCTCTATAGTTCTGACTTGGAAAATGCTTCTTATGTGTTTCATGTTCATGCAGAATATATAAAGTCTGAATTTTGAAAAGTTTTTCTTTCTCAAAGTGTGGCTGTTTGAAAGAATCATAATGTGCTAAAGTAGCATATGATATTTATAATCTTGGAAACTCACAGCCCTGAAAGAGTTCAATGATTTTAACTGAATCACAGTGTAATCCAGTTGACTTCAGTGGATCCACTTGAATGAGACACAGGTACAGGACCCAGAGGTAACTGCTGGAAATGTTTTGAAATTAATGTCAATTTGCTGACTTTAGCTGCTCTACTGAGGGCAATGATTAGGGGAACATACAGACATTATGGCAAAAATTGCTCCCTACTTTTATTCTGACAGGAAAGAAGGATAAAAGATTACCTCTCTGTCCTTTGTCAAGAGGAGTAGTCATTTTACTGCAGCATTCCCTGCTGTAATTACATACAAGGATGTTATTTTCATTATATTCTTTGAAGAGCTTCCAATGGTGCACTTGACATGAGAATGGAAAACATGAATTCACTGTGGTAATAGAGGTTTCAGTCACAAACTCTTTCTTTCCTTTGCCCCAAATACACACTAGTGAAAGTTTAAGGGTTTTGACTAATTTTTCATTAATTTGTTTTTTTTTCCAGAGAGCCCAAAACATTCATTTCATCAGTGTGCTTCACCAAATGTGAAATAAATGGCTGTATTTTATTTAAACACCTTTTATCTGCCATAAATGGGATCATTATTTAAAATCATTGGCTCCAGAGGGTCAAAATTTTGTGAATGTTAAATATATAGATTATCCTACATTTGTCAAGATGTATTGGCAAAAAACATATTTAGGTCTGGTGTTCCACAACATTCAGTGAGAGATTACTTTTTAACAAGGCATTAAGTAAACAATAAGACCATAAGAAACATTCAGCCACCCTGATGGGATAGCATCCCAGTAATTTTCTATCTTCCAGTAGCTAAACCAGTTAGACTTTTAATCTCTGTGCTAGAGGTAGTATTTCTATTCAAAATTAAATATTCCAGTTGGATTTGGGAGCAAGACTGAGTGCTGGCTTACAAATGTGTGTTTAGAATGATAGGAGCTACTATTAGAAGTGATTTAAATTTTACAAACTTAATTTTCAAAGGTTTCAAAAGTTTTTTGCATTCCACAACTGGTACACAAGGGGGCCATAGCCCTACTGTTCCACAGTGCACAGTGTTGCAGTTCTCTTCATTAACCTTGTCTGTAATCTCTGCAAATCACCTATCTGACCATTCCAGTTACAGTTCCTGTCTTTTCATACAATTATAGCACAGCTCAGGTTTGAAGTGAGCTCAAAAGTTTATCTTACTCTGCCTTCTGTGGAAAAGAGAGTGCCAGTAAGATTATCTAGTACCTTCTCCAGTCACATGCTGAGAAACTCCAATGATAAGAACTCTATCACATCTTTGATAGAAAGGTGTTTGATTTTTGTTTTGTGGGATTAAGAAGCACATTCCCTTTTAAATGGTCAATTAGCTTCAAGTCCCTATATATTCAGAATTTTGTGATAGATTTCATTTATCTATTTACTTTTAATAATTTATAAAAATATTAAGGAAATATAGTTTAGAATTAAAGAAAAATCTGTATAAGATCCAACAATTTTATTCTGATACATATTGTCATTTTTATAATAATGCACATTGTGACATAGAATGTTCTACAGTACATTATGTAATACATATTTTAATGTGTATATGTGACAGCATCTATACAATGACAGCATAATATATCAATTTTTATACATATATATATGTAAAATATATATGTAATGGTATATCATAATAAACCACTGTCCATAGTTTATTACCAGTGAATGCAAGGCAAAGTTAGAAGTTATTTGCTACTTTCAATATTATTCTTCTAATATAATATTGTACTAATATTTTTCTTAGAAGTTGTTCTAAACTTTCTTAACTGAGGTAAAATAATAATGTAAAATAACAACTGATCATTTTGTTCCATGGTAATGGCTGTGAGGTTTATATTTTACATGTATTTTCCAACACACAAGTTTCTTCTGGCCCAGGTTATTCTGTTAGCACTAAGAGAAGACTGAAACAAAGCAGAACAACTGTAAACCACAAAGATGGGTTTGATGTTATGTCCAAGAAGTCAAGGCAACCTAAAAATCCTTTTCATGCTTCCTGGTCTGATAAAACCTAGTAAGAGTGAGAGTGTAACTTGTAAGAGAGAAAGAGACCTTACCAACACAATAAATTAAAAAAAAACCAGGTCTGCACACTTGTGAAGTTACTGTAACCATGTAAAAATGTTTCTTATTGTTCAGATTTTTTAGGAAAAATATTTAAACCACACTGTGCAATTTCCGTAAGGAAAAGATGTTGTGCATCCCCTGGCTCCAGCCCAATCTTTCATTTAATCTCAATTTTTCACTAAGGAAATAATTTTGACATACTGAGATAGCATCTTTTGACATAACCTTCTTGTTCCACTTCTGAGAATAACTTTCTTTCCTGTGTGATTTGAAAGCTTTATGATGAAAGTGAATGTGAACTACTCTATAAACATGATAGGTTGTCCATACAGTGGAGAGGACGGTAATTTTCTGTGAACAACTTCCCCTAGAACAAAAAAAAAAAAAAAAAAAAAAAAAAAAGAAAGCCCTGTTAGAATAAAGATAAAAGCTTGTGTGGTGGCTCAATGTATGCAAACGAGCATCTATGATTCCCAGGTGTAGAAACTCCCTCTGCAAGAATTTAGCAAAGAAAATCATGATGATCTGCTCTGCATGCTTGTCAACATCACACTGTCCCTTCCAGCAAATTTCTTATCTGTGGACTGTGCTATAGAACTGCAACTCTTTCCAATCAAGGACAAGCCACTCCAGGGAATATCTGAAGTCACAATCCTTACTATTACTGCTGTTATCACTACTGTTACTACTGCTATAGCTGCTGCTACTACTACTGCTGCTGCTTCTATTTTTATGGCTACTGCATTTTCTTTTCTCTACAGCTGTAAAGTATCTTGGTTATATAGCACTGCCCCATCTGGAAATGTGTCCTTTTAGACCTCTGTAAAGAAAGTTATCTCTATTTATGTGTATCCTCATTCCAGAAGGAACTGCATTATGTTTGTCTCCTGTAGTAGCAATGGCTCTTTTCTGAAACTTCAGCTTTTTTCTTTCTGGGCCTCTTTTCTTCATCTGTTTAAAGGAGTTGATCATATGTTCCTGATTCACAAGAATCATGTTAGAAAAAAAATTATTGGTCTAATGAAAACAAGGCTTCATATTCAAAAAGGGAAAAAATAAATCTGAGAATTTTAATGACGTGTACTTTTTTTTAGTAATTCATATGGAACTTAATGGGGCATATATTTTTACTAAGAATATAGATTTTGAAAAATAGCAAATATTTTCCTCAGAGAAACATCATCATCACAGACGTAAATATCTATGAAGAGTAATAAAGACAAAAGCAGCCAAATAAATAAACAACAGCTAATGTTTTAAATCCAAGTGGAACATGATACTCCTTGACACTAATATGGGAGTGTTAGTACTATTCCCACAGCATGGGAAAACTGTTTGTTTATTTCCATTTTATATTTCCCTAAGGGCATTTTGCTCCACCAGTATAATTAAGATGACATTTGGAGCTGCTGTATTTCAATACAAGAGCAAGAGACACTGTGCAGCTTGACAAGAGATTATGATGTCAAGTCAATTGCTGCAGCAATATCAATATTTATTCCCTCGTTCCTTGTGTCTTGTTTTATTTTTGTTCCTCTCTTTCTATTAGGCATAAAATAATATCTAAAACCTATCCTATTGTGAAGCATATTTGTTTTGTTCTATATATCCTTGTTTTTCCCTAGTTAATTTTAATCTTAAATACTCTCCTTTCTCAGGTAAATAGTAGTTAACTCTTTCAGTAGTGCAATTACTTTCATAGACTGAATTCTCAATTGTTGTAGTACAACATTCCTAATAAGTTCTGTATCTCATTTCATCAATGAGTGATCTCAGAACTATATTATGTATTTTGAGTTTTAATTGCTTCACTACTGATGAATACAATTCTATGTATCCATTGTATTAACCAATAGTGAAGCAACCAAAATTTTTTTTTAAAAAAAGTGTCATTATTATACAGGTACTGAACTCATTAGAAATGTTGTACTTGATACATCAGGTTTCATTCTTTAAATAAGAAATATTTGCCTGTACCATGTAGCATTACCTGATATTCCTGATAGTTTGTTTTTGTAAAAAGTAAAAGCGTGCTCAGGTTAGCAGCTCATCCATGTTTCCTTTTTGTAGCGTAGCAGAGAAGATTTAGCCTGGAGTGGAGTCAGATTAACAGGTATATCGTGATGAGCATTTCAGCATTATTTGTAATAATATGTATAATAATGTGTAATAATATCATAACAGCAAAGCACAGCAACATGGATGTTAGAGGTCAGAGAGAGCCAACATGAAATTAAGTTTAATTGTTATTAGTTTAGCCTGATTATTTTCTTTTGTATTTGTCTGATTTTTTTTTAATAGAGAAAATAAGTATATTTGTGTTCACTTTTTTTCTAAGAGAATATTACAGTTGCTTAGAGATATATGTCTGTCTCTATATAAGCAGATTATCTCCTACTGCAGCACAATATCATTGATAGGATTATTTTTTAAATGGATCAGAAAATGTTCCTCCCAATTTAGGGGAGTTGAAGTTTAATGTACAAGGTGTTGTTTGGGAATTGTGTTTCATGTTTCTTTCTCTCTAACACCACCAGGAATTTTTTTGATGTATGATCTGGTTAACTTTGCATGATATCGCTAGAGGGCAGTGTCCCTTCCAGCCTTGTGTTCCTACATGTTTCTAAGACATTTAATTGTGATTCCTAATCCTTCAACTCCTATTAGGGATGTATAATATTAATATAAAATTAATTTATCTTTAGTAATAAACATAAGGTATATATCAAAGGGAATAATGTTATTTCCTCTAGTTACTCTAAGTTTTTTGCAGGTATTTATTGTTGCCCTATTCTAAAGCAACCTTGATATCTACTGCACTTTTTATCAATATAATTAGGTAAAGTTGTGAGATATTTGAACTTTCCTGAAATAAATGCTTCTAATTTCATGGTTTTTGTTTTGTTTTTTACTTTATCACTTATTAGCTGTTCACATGGGGGTCTAGATAATTACTGAAAATTGTATATTTTTAATAATAACTTTTTATGCATAAGAGAGAGAGAAAGAGAAGGGACAGGGAAAGAGAAGACAGTGGGGCTCTAAAGTCTTACACTACACTGTGCTTTTATCTAAAGGAACTGGTCCTAGTAGAAAGAGTCCCAAACAGGTGTTGAAAATGTAGTCCTGTGAGGCTGGACTTCCATTATGCTCGTTAAAGAGACATCTTCTTAAAAAACTCTTCTGGAATGGTTAAAAATGGTCATGAAAGTAGACAAATTTGTGCAGTCAGAGTATGCTGGCTGCCCCCAATACCTCTGGCAAAGAAGGTTTATTGTGTACTAGGAGGGCAATTCACTCATTCATGACAGCCTTGAGGCAAGCCAGCTCACCCATATTAGATAAATTCCTTCGGATGTGCCCTGTAAACCTGTGAAGACACCTGTCTTTCTCTATCAGCACTTATATTAAATACACTATGAAATCTGTCACAAATTTAAGAGGTAGTCAGAAAAAAAACAAACCCAAAAACCAAACAAACAAAAAACCAAAAAAACCCTTTAAATTAGACTTCTCTCCATTGATTAAAATTAAGCACAGAGGCAATTTAGATGAAGTTTGAGCTAAGCTTTATGAGCACTTTCCCTAAATGATCCCAGAAGTTTCAAATTAGCCTTTCAGTATGTGGTAGCAAATGTTTATGTGTTTCTTTACCAAAGGAGTACCTCTGGTGCTCATGATTTGTTCAAGTTCACCAGAGAACAGACACAACAAAAGCAGTTCTGAGTTACCGGTCTTCTTACTTTGAACATGGTTTTTTCTCTTTTTTTGTGTCAAGTAGAATGTCACTGCTCCTCTCTGTAAAGTTTTGTGTGCTACCATAACTAGAGTGTCATCACAGCTGTGTGGAGCAGCTCTGACACCAAAAGCATTTTGGCAATAGTCTAAATTGTTACATTATTTCAATCTGAACAATGAGAGCTACTTCAGGAAACACTAACTTTAGTATGATGCCTTTTATTCAATGTAAGTTGAAAACGAAAGTGAAGCTTTCAGTTTGTGAAATAGAATAGTGTTTCCTCCAAAAATCATAGTGAGAAATGCAGTTTTTCACTTGCAGGAACATCTGTCTCAGTCATTCACAAAACAGAACTGCACAGTATCTGTTTGAAAGATACCAATTCTTCCAAGAGTGAGAGTCACTACTGTATTAACATAGTCAATATGCCTAAAGAAATTAAAATACACTCTTCTTTGATAAGGAAGGTAAATTTATAATCTGTGCCTATATTGTGAATATATTCAGTTAGTTCTCAGTGTTTGAAAGATTAGTTTTAATATTTCCATAAATCTTTCTAAATAATAATAATTTATATGCAGACAAAGCCTTTCATATGCCCAAACCTTCACACTGGATTGCCTGGCAAAAATCCGTAAGTTTTATTGAAGTTCCTGAACAAAAAACGTGCTCACTTTCAAAGGTTATATGCATCAGTGTTTTTTATGGTATAGTAGTTGCTCAACAGTTTTGGTAAATGAAATATTGTTAAGGCACACCAGGATAAAGAAGCCAACTTAAAAAGTCAAAGATTGTCTTACCCTCAGGCCAAGTTAAAAGGATTTTTACTATTCTATTAAAACTCTGATTTTTTTTGTTTTAATACAAACGTTTTCATTCTTTTTATTCTCTACAGGTTGTTGATATCTCCCTGTTTATATCCAATTTTTAGTTATTTATGCATTTCCTTCTGAGTTACTTTTTTCACCATATTACTTTTTCCCTATGCAATTTTCTAGATACTTTTATATTTTGTTATTTATTTTATGAAATTAAATGCAAATATAACTTAACAAACTAAGGCTTGTCTTTTTTAACCCCCTTTTATAATTAATTATATTTATATATAAATAGTAGTGAAATGAGCTAATTTCTGTTTCTTTTTCTGTATTACAAGAACAGATACCTAGAGACTGATTTAAAACAAAAACTGTAAAAAAAAAAAGCAAGACTAGAATCAAGGGTAATTGTTGCAGTATTTCTGCTACCAGTCAATAGAGAAACATCTATGCACTATTAATGATGGAGGATTGAAATATTTTTTACACCCAGTTACAGAATTATTTTACTTTTTAGGTTCATTCAACTATATCCATAACTGGCAATAGAGATTTGGGAGCATAAAACTGTGTTCTGGGAGAGGTAAAACCCCCACATTTCTTCTACCTTTGGTTTATGTAGAGTACTCCTACCTTTTGTACAATGATGTTAAAAATTATTTTACAGGGAGAAACTCATATTTTCTCTGTTAATGGAAGCAGCGGGCTCAGTCCTACTTGCAAGTTGGGAGGGCATAGGGAAAAGAATGGATTTGTGTAAAATTTTTGTAACAAGAGAAGTGAAGTTATCCACAAGTATTATTTTAAATCTTCCTTTAACATCAAAGAATCAGTGATTTTATGAAAATTTTATTCTTAGCTGTTTTAAAATACTTTTTTTCCTCTCTTGATTGTACAGTGTTTTAAAATCTCTCTAAACATGTGCTGCTGGGTCTTTTATTCCTTTAGGTTCCTTCCTGATAAACCATTGTCCTGAGAATCAATTCCTACCCTTTTGCAGAGGCCTGTAAACTTTCAAGAACTTCCTTTCAAAGGGCTTTCTCCCTGACTATGCCATAATTTCATACAAAGGGTTTTTTTGGTTGACTCAGTTATTTTTTTCCCATCTGCAGAACATTGTGCTGATTTGAGAGCTGATGAACAAACACATTGCAGAAGCAATTTGAAAAAGGATTGAGTGGGAAGTGTGGAGCATTTTTGCATTACTGAAAAGCTGTCAAAGTGGCTCGATTTGTACCACCTTGGAAGTAATAATGAAGGCTTTGGGGAAAATAAAGACTGGAATGTTTAGGATTTTTTAACTAAAACTTTTCTTTTGCATTTTGTCTTTAGTTTATAATGGGCTACAATCTCATGCTCCTCACCCTCTGGACACAGCACAGAGAGACATTTTTACTGAAAGTTATTAAACCAAATAATAGTAAAAGAAAGGTTATCTCTGTCAGAAATATGAAGAGCAAAAGCAAATTAACAAATGGAATATTAAGGACAATAAGATTTTCCCAGTTTAACAAAATCATTGCATGCTTTAAGAGAGAAAGTCTGTTCTGCGGCTTGAAGTTGCCAAATGCAATACTGCATCAATTACATTCCAACTCATGTGAGTACCTGTGACCATTTTAATGAGTAAGACATTGACAGAATATTTTCATAACTAGAAGTGGGTGTACTCAAAATCACAAACTATTTACCCATATGTAGCTTTCTGTACTCTGCGCTTCTCTTCCAGCCAAGATAAAGCTGTATTTAGCGCATATGGGAGTTTCTGATACCTGAGCCACAAGTGCTTCCTCCACACAGACTTTTACTAATTTTCCAAAAGAACAAAAGACTCTTCTGATTCTTTCTGCTGAAACTTTTCTTTTAATTACTTCACTAGAATCAAGCAGCACAATATGGCAGCATTGAACCACAAAGATGGAGATAAAATTCTATTGTATTTGATCATGAATGTTCACAAAACAAACATTTTCACATAAAATATGTAGTCCTTATGTTACATTTATCCCTTAACTTTCAGAAGAAATTACTATACCTCTGCATGTTAATTCAGAATATTTAAGTGCCAGACTCATATACCACTCAGGTGATCAATTTTCGTAAGCAGGGGGTGATAAATATGTTAATAAATTCACTTTTGCAAGTAATTGGAAAGAATATCATTCCTAAGCACAAGCTCATAAGCACATTCTTGTTGATCCAAAGTCACAACACTTCTATTCTGTACAATAAAACTAAGAACTGTGTTATCAGAAAAGTTCAGATGTAGAGGCTAGTATTTTCTTACACTGTTGTTGAATCAGCATTGCAGTTTAAAGACAAAGAAAATCCTCAAAACCTACTAACTAAAGGCATATCCTTTTCACTCTTTGGCATAAACCAAGACTTATTGAAAAAAATTAATCCAGGAAAAAGCTTAGCTTTCTGAGTTTAGCTGTATATAAGAAATAATCTCAGCTTTGGGGAAGAATGACAAAGTGGGGTTTGTGTTGATTTTTGTCAGAACACCTTATTGTTTCACTGCGTTTGGGTAAGGTCACAGGACACTTGCTACATGTTCTGGTGTGTCTTCATCCTCCACAACATATAGTCTAACACTACAGGAAAACATCCATAATCACATGGTAGAGTATTATGGAGTATTTGACCAGTTATGAAAGCCAACAATTGAATTGCTTTGCCCTTGCAAATATACGCACTGTAATTTTTTTTTTTTTTTTTTTTTTTTCTGAAACAACAGTTATTCTAATCCAGGTCCACAGAATTCTCCATTTT
>VZUI01056693.1:0-19695 GCA_013401135.1 Cettia cetti | reverse complement strand
AAAACCCAAAACAAAAAACAAAAAAAAAAAAAAAAAAAACCAAAAAAAAAACCAAACAAAAAAAAAACAACAAAAAAAACCCTAACTGTTCTAATGAAAAAAATAAGTAGCAGAGAACTGGAAGGAATGTCCTTAGCCCATTCCAGCTGCCACAGTCAGTCAAACTATGCAGTACTTCTGTACGCATATTGATTTCCAAGTTAAAAGCATTCTGGGGGTTTGCTCTGACTTATTAGAAGTTTGTGCCAACTTTTTGCATATCCACCTTAAATATATTTACCTTTAGTTCAATTTATCATTTACTGTCAATGGTCAAACTCTTTCTCAAAGACTTTACCTTGCTCTTCACCTAAGAATTATTTGTACAGTTCTAAATGCCATAGGTTTATACCCTTCATCTTTTCTGTTACAAGGCTCAGCAAGGTACCATATGATAGTCTAATCATTCTGCTGATCATAGTATATGCTTTTCTCTACACCTGTCCTACTTTGAAATACATTTTCTTTTGTGTGACCAAACTATACTCAGTATTTAGCAATAACTGTATTTTTTTTCTAATTTAATTGGAAATACATGACACAAGCTGAAGCTCATACTTCTTTTTTCTTTGCAAGACACACTGGATCAGTCTTATAGACATTTTGTGATTGAGTAATACACCCATCTCTCTCTTTTTCTGTGTCATTTGAAATGAATGAGGCCAGTTAGTAGCTCTGACTCCAGATCAGTAGTTCACAGCCAAATCTATTTCAATGATCCAGTCCTATGATTTAAAAATGTTTAACTTATTTAATGGTTGCTGTTAATCATCCTCTTGAGCTACTAAGAGAAGAGAAGATATTTCATTTTCTCTGGAAGATATGAATAAATTACCCCACTTCTTTCCAAAGACAGAGAGGTGTTCAACTAAATTTTTCAGACTCCTCTGTATCACCAGCATGATCATACTCTCCAAATTTATGAGGGATCTAATCCTCCTGATGATAATCCTCTATATATAGTATCAAGGAATTTTGTTATCTTTTTATTTGAATGAATAGAAACACTGTGGAAAAAAAGAGTGGAAATTGAGGATCCACAGAAATTCAGAGTTAAAGTCATCATTACCTAAAATTTTTGCTTTAGGCTCTTCTACTGTGTATCAAAAAATATGTAAAATGTGAATTTTTACAGTGGTAATGTTAAGTGGACTTTTGGACTGGATAATCTTTAAGGTGTCTTCTACCCTTCTACCCTATGCTTCTAACTTTCAAGCCCTGTTCTTGAAAAAAATCCCTGGTTTACGTATTTTGGTGTGTTTGGGGATTTTGCTGATCTTCTTACATTTGTTTAGGATTTTTCTGAAATAAAAATGGAACTTATCTGCATCTATTAACCTTGCAAACAATTTAAGAAGTTTTTTTAAAAGACACCTGGGACTTCCACAACGGATCTTGTAAAATGTATGTGGTGGATGTAGCAGGGCTTTGGAAAAATGAAGATTACCTGGAAGTGAAACATTTCAATTCCAAAAAAGACTGGCTCAAATTTAATAATAAAAAAATAACAAAGAGATAAGATTAATATATTGTAGAAATAAACAGAATACTTATCTGTATTTGTTGCATGGCAGAGCATAAAATTATTATACCACTGGCATGGCAGCTGGTCTCTCTTTTTAATTTGCTACTTAGGGAAATTTAATCAGGGCACTTCTTCCCCTATCACACAAATTTATGAGCTGTGTGACTACTGGCTATTAGAGCTTGTTACTATGTTTTAAATTCTGACAAAAATGAGAGGCAGAATCAGACTAACTGCACGGTACCAGCCCACTGATGCCACTAAAAATGTTTAGGCATTCCTGGTGAAATAAACCTCAGGATAGAATAATTACAGATAAGAATAAAATTGCTTACTGAAAGCTGCTAAAAGCCTTAACCATAATTGCCTTCACCTTAGGAACTAGGAGGCAGCACCCTTGAATATGATCTGGTAGGTGACAGGCACTCCCATGTTTTACAAGTGAACCTCTCCAGACCTTTTATGTCATGGAGGGTCTCCTCCAAATGCAAAAGAGAAACACAGCAACAACTCTGGTGATGGAGAGTCTCCAGACTATGCAATAAAATACTGTTTTATTTAGTACTGATTTTAACCAATGAAATAGCACTTCACACGTCTGTTTACTATGGAAAATACGCTTTACAACTTTTTATGTCTCTGAATGAAGGACTGTAACATGATATGTTGAGGTAAATTCATTTTTAGTTCACTGCTAAATCTCTTGTTTCTTTCAATACAAATCATCCCTGCAGAGTAAGCTCTACCTACTTTGGTTTTTAAGGATTTTGGTGCTTTCTCTTACATGTGTGTCACAGGAAAAGCTCAGATAACTGAATAAACTATGGTGAGCTGCAGGTGAAACTCAGATCAATAAAGGAGTGATCTCAGCTACAACTGATTAAGACTGTTTTGTTTTTTCTCTGCTTGCCTCCTTTGAAGTGTTTTGGAGATAGCCACTTCTTTCTTCACATCTTCCATTTACCTTCCCTCGCTATGATTTTGGCCATGAGTGAGGCATGAGATGCTCTAAATTGCTGTCTGAGGCTTAAGTGCTGCCATGACTGTGTATAGCCTGATAAAGATAATAAGCTTTCAGTTTGATCACAGATGACATCTTTTCCCTGTACAGGAGGGGATCACTGCAACATCTATTTCCTCTTCCAAGTTGATTTTCCAAACTCATTATCAGATAAAACAGTTATTCTTACCCGTTCTAGGCTGCTAATACAGAAGGCACCTTTATTTTCTCTGATATAACTGTCTTCTACACACATTTCATGATCTCTCCAACTTTTATGTGAAATGTGTGTCCTCCTTCCATTCAAACATGGATTGGAAGCCCTGCTTCTTAATAGAATCCCTGTTCCTTAAAATGGATATATTATCTCATACAGGGAGTTACTGATGTCTGTGGAAAATAACTAAAGAAATTTTGCAGAGTAGTTTGAGAGCCACATTACAAACAAGTTGCAGGCTCTTCATTTGAATCTTAATTCGTACACATCTCATTGGGACTTTAGGCAGCTTGCACATTATTTGGGGGTACAACAGGAGCTTTCAAGTTCTGCACTAGATGGAAAAGGAAACAATAATAAACTGTTGCGAACTGTGTGTTACATCACTTAGACATGGACATTGGAAAACTTCCCAGGATAGATTTGTGAAGAGATATGAACTTACAAAGCATTTCTTTTGGATAAAAAAATGACTCTTAGATAGCAATCAGTGTTCCCAAATAAGGCACAGCTGAGATTCACAACCTTAGCAAACCTGGCAGAGCTTACTGTAATCTAGACTGTTCCAAATATCACAAGGAGAGAAGTGAAGGACATTGAAGTGCTCTAGAAAGCAAAAAACTACCTACACAGCACTCATAGCCAGGGGCCTCCTTGTGCTGGATGTCTGATGAAGTCAGTCTTTTCCCATACAAGCTGCAGACAGGGGAAAGACAGAAGTTATTAATTTCCCTTAGTCCCACTGAGTTATTGCTTACTCTAAGACCAGATCATTCATCAAGAACATGAAAGTCCTGGCTTCTTCCTTTGTCTAGTCTCATATGAAAGAGGATGCTTTCACATCTCATAGAAGAGTGGCATAGTTGCTCTACTTTTTGTGAGCGATGTCTCTTAGATTCCTGAGTGGAAGATGTTCCCCTTCGTACTGATAAGTAGAAAGTATTTGAATGAATAAGCAATGAAAAGTTTGAGAGGTTATCACCATCAACTTGCACGGGAAGAAGCACCACTGAACTTGACTGTCTTCTCCAGCTCCTAGTCATTTATGCATGAAAAAAAGGAATGTCTACAACATTCCTTGAGTACAGCTGGTCCCAGTATTGAGTATTCTGACAGACCACAAACCATAGAATCATAAAGGTTGGAAAAGACCTCCAGATCATCAAGTCTAATATCTGACTGAACACCACCATGCTCACTAAACCCTATCACAAAGTGCTACTCCTACTAGTTTTTTGAACATTTCTGGTGGTACTTCACCACTTCCCTGGTGTCCTGGTTTAGAGAGACAGGTATCTGCCAGGGAAAACTAGAGTTTTCCCTGGAATGGAGAATGTAAACCCCCCCCCCCCTTCCCTCCAAATTACTATAATTTTGCAATTAAGGCCTTTACAGGCAAATATTTGGGAATAGGAATAGCAGTTCTTTACTAGGAATATTAAAATAAACACCAAATGTAGTAGTACAGAAAGTCAAGCAAATAAAACAAACAGGAAAAAACCCAAAAAATCCCTGACACATTCAGGGATGTGACCTGGCACCCTGTTGGTCAGGGTGCTAGAAGCAGTCCAGATGAATCCTGCTAGAGTAACAGATGTGGTTCTGTGGAGTAGAAACGATCCCACAGAAAAAAGTCCAGTGATGGCAAGATGGGTCCAGCCTTCCTCTGAGGAAACCAGTGTAGGACTCTCTGGGGGTTTCAGGCTCCCTTTTATCCAGGTAGGAAGTCGGGGGGTGGGGGTGGGGCACCACGGGGTGGAGCAGTGCACAATGGGATGATGTAATGTGTCACGTGATTGGTGAGCCTTAATGGCCCATTATCAGCCGATATCCCCATGGAGAGAGGATGGTGGTGAAAGAGATAAGAAAACACTGCCCCACCCGGTTTTAACAGCTGGGCCATTATCAGAAAGCATCTGCCCCCCTCCCCCCTCAGTTACAAGAGATAAAAAAACCCCCATATTTCCCCAACTACTTTCAACAGATGAAATAGAATACACATTTTTTGGTTCCATAACCCAAGACACCTGGGCAGCATGTTCTAATGCTTAACCTCCCTTTCATTGAAGGAAGTTTTCCTAATATCCAGCCTGAACCTCCCCAGCATTATTTCCTCTTTTCCTTTTGCTAGCTGTCTGAGATAAACAAAGAACTAAGTTCAAGAAATGAATTGAGTGAGGTGGGTTTAATATCAGTTCCTACCATTTATTTTTGACTACAGTGCACAAGCAACTCTGGAAGGAAACTAGGCAAAAAACAAGATGCCAAGAATTTTGTCAAAAGAATGGTAAAACTATTCTGCATTGAGTGAACAGTTGTGTGAGACAGATATTGGTTGAAGGCTGCCTGGACTTTGGTGACACTGCTCTGCAATGGCATTTTACTAGTAGAAATCTAGGTGATAAAAGAGTGCTCAGCTAGGTGGCACCTGATTAAGAGTTCTGATTCTAAATCACTAGGAAGACCTTTCCCTATCCTTCCCTCCACTATCCCCTTATTGACCTAGTTGTTTGGAATCATATGAATAATAAATATCTGAACATTTAAGGGATATATTATCTTTTTCTTTTTGTCATTTTTTGTCATTTTATGTTTATCCCATGACAGATGGATAAAATGTAGCTGGAAGTATCTCTACTTGAGGATGCTCTTTTAGAAAAGTTTGAGTCAGCACTTTGGGGTTTTGAATGTCAGGCACAAGGTGAAAACTTTTTTGCTCAAATATGGTTACAACTAGAAAAAAGAAAACTCAGCACAATGTTAAGATTTTTCATTCTTTCTTGTGCCTTACTGTCTAGGAATTCAAGGGATGAACAACATCAGTGAGAACAGTTTCCCAGGGTAAAGAACATAATTATTTGCCCAACTTTACACACACCTCCACACCATACAACCCTGTATCACACAATTCTCATTAAAATCATATATATTTCTAATATGAAGAAGTATGACAATTACAACTGATATCAACTTGTATAGTTTCTGGGATAATGGATCTCCTTGGCAGATTAATAGCATTTCACAAAAGCATTTGACAGAACTGTCTGCATCATGGTAACAAAATTAGTTCTGAGGTACTTGGCACACCAACAGAATATTATGATTTATGCATGTTTAGGTCACCAGATATTTTATTTTTTCTGTTCTATTTATTTTCTGTTTTGTTGTTAGGGTTCTTTTTTTATGGACAGGTTTTTCTGACTACTTTAAGTAGTCTGTAATCCAGCTTGTTCTTCTCTCTGGTATTTCCAGAATATATTCCTAAAAATTTGCATTCTTTCTGAAGAATTCTCTCTACTTAACAGAGTATGGAACTGAGAATTCATGTGGTTCTCACTCTCATGAAAATTCATAGTGGTTTAGACATAGAGATAATTGGACCACAGAGATGTAACAAGTTTTTCTTACCCAAGTTGTCTCTAGGGTTAGAAATGATTTCTGCTACTTTTTTACATCTTTGTTTAATTAAATTTCACAAAAGTCATTGTGAGGGACTGGACAATGACTCAAAGGACTCACCCATTTGTGGAGGCACCAGAATAATTTGATGAGCCTAGGTTTGTATCCCTCGAAGAGAGACGGTGAGTTTTTGGGTGTGCAGTTGCAAACTCTGGTCTGCCTAAAACAGAGAGGGAGGACATAAGATGGGCTTTGATGCTGATAATAGGCAAACCCTGTGGAGATTGGATGGTGCTTTGTATCATGTAATACAAAATCATGCCATGACACATAACTCAGAATCACAGAATATTCTGAGCTGGAGGGGACCTGCAAGCATCAACAAGTCCAACTCTGAGTGAAGGTCCCACACAGGGATAGAAACTTTGGTGATTTTAGCACCATGCTCTGCCAAACTGAACAAAGCTCAGGGTCAATTTGCTCAACTCCCCTTCCCCCACAGAAGGCCTTGAGAGTAATTAATTCTTTCTGATGGGGCATAACTGGCTCACCTGTACTGACTTGAGAGGCAGCTGTCCTGTTTTAGTAGGTGTCATAAACAAAGACACCCCCCCCCCCCCCCCCCCCCCCAAGCACCCCCAGATTTATTTCTAAGACCTTACAGCTGCATGTGACGAAAAGACAGTGTAAAACTCCCCCTGCCCCCAGGGGAGGTACCTGGACATTCTCACCTGAACCTAAGCATATATTGGCCCACTGAACTTTACATTTGGTGGGTTTTTTCCTCCACCGCAATGGATCAAGAGAGAACCATGTTTTCCACAAATAGACATCTAAGCTAAAACAAGCAAGAATTGTTGTAGACCTGTGTGTTGTGATTAACTATTTTCTACTTTTACCCTTTCTCTTTCTTTCTTTCTTTTCCCTTATACATTTTATTGAGTGATATTGTCATGCTTTTATATTGTTATTTTACTATAGACAATAATAACTGAAGGGGCTACATACCTGTTTTACATTGCACTCAACTTCTTCTAAAATAAACTCAACATGTGTATATGTACAAACACTGATCATTCAGTGTAGTTTCACTTTAATCTGTCCCAAGGAATCTATTAAACAAGAAGCTGGGTTACCCTTGCATTTTGGAGTGTGTCATAACAGTCATATGAAGTAAAAATGGAATTAAAATGCCATTTTTTTATAGTAAGGATAATTAACATTGAAAAAAATTGTCTGAAGATGATATAAGTAGAATGACTATGTAGAAAATATGCTCTATTTTAACCACAAATTAGTGCAGTTGCTAAAAAAGATAGTAGGCACTAGCTTATGGATAATCTTAAGTTGACAGACAAGTGGGTGGGTGACACATCATTTATTTTGGAAAAAAAAATCAGAAGCTCCAAGAAAATACACCTTTTACAAACATTACAATGGTTGTGGAAATTGAGTACTTTCTATTAAAACTAGAAAAATGCAAATAACGTTAAAGAAAAATCCATAGCAGTACATGCGCCCATATGCATGTCCTAAAAAGTTTAGTTCTCCTTCTGCTTTTAAGCAGCTTGAGAAATAGGCTGACATTACAGTGTATCAGAAGTCATATGTGCTATCTGCACTTTAAGAAATGTCAGAACTCAATAAGTTTTCGTACCGATAATGGCCTGCTACAAGTCAATAACTTCTGAAGCTGTTAGTAACTAACTTCACTGATGCTGTCTAAAGAAAAAAGCTGACAAAGAGCGGATTTGTTGGGGAAGGAGTTGTTTGCTTCTTTTCTCTAAAGGAATTTTTAATATCCTAAAGCAATCTTTTCATTTATGACAATTTTTCCTATGAACTATGATGTTCCTGTGATCACCAGTATAAGAAAAGGAAAGATCTGACTTTTATGTCTTGTATACATTATCCAGAAACACGCTAAGCTAGGTCTTCTTCTGTCTGCACTTTTAAAATTTCCTACTCTAGAATTACAGTTCACTTGTTTCAGAATAGGAGCCTCCACTGATCTGCACCAGCACAGCCGGTTTAACAGTAGTTACCACGCTTTTGCTGGAAGAGTTTCCTGGGCATCTTTCCTTGCAGCAAGTGCCTAATCTCTGACCTATCTAATGCTCCAGAAATAACAGAAATTTCCAGAAGAGGCTGTCACTGTGGATTCCTTTTGGCTGACAGCAATCCTTTCACATTTACCATGGCACAGGCTTTTTCCCAGATCACTGGGATGTATGTTTGCTCTCTTCAGCTGAAGAATTTACAAAACCATGTTAATTCCACATGTTCACCCAGTGTCTCCAGATGGAATAGCCTATTTATCAGGCTGTGTCTGTCATGCATAGAGCATGGTGTATAGATCCCTGAGCTAGCAGAGATGCAACTCAGTAAATCCACATGGTGCAGATCAGCTCTCTGGGTGACCTAGAAAGCCCTGTTTTGCAGCTATCTTTATTAGCTTGAATGCACTGCTGCACAAATGTGGCTTAGCCTGCAGTCAGACCCAAGCTGACTCAAGTCCAGACAGCTCATGGAGCTTGGCACCATGCAGACACTGCTTCTGGTTCTGGTTATCATTACCAGCCCAGGGTCAGATGTCTCTGTGTCTGTGCTGTACAAAAACTTATATGCCTATTTGGAAGCTCACTTGGAGAACACACCATTGAAAACATTATTTTCTAATTCAGATTAGGTAAAGATTAATATTTCTTGAAAATGCTGATATTTGAAGAAGGTTACTCACTGGAAGACATTCCCCCAAAAGAGAGAAAGAGAGAAATTCTTTGACACAAAACACGAAAATTTAAAATAGCAGCTGTTTCTTAACATGACTTTAAAGCTGACTTTTAATGCAAATTTATACTTAGAATTTCTAGGAATCCTGGACAGCATAAAGTTAAAACTAGAAAGACCTGGTCATTCTGCATAATTAAAGCCACCTGTCCCTTTCCAGTCTAATATCCATACCTACATGCAAATTATGTGATTTTTAGCTGTTTGTAGAATCTGTTACTATAATAAAAACCATCAACCCAATGTTCTTAAGAGCTCAAAAACATCACTATGAATCATATATATCATGCCAGGCACTCACCAAATCTGGTCTATCCCTCCCCCTCCTCGGCTGGACAGAAGAAAGAGAGAAAAAATTATGAATTACCGATTTTTAGAAGAATAGGATAATGAGAAGAACCCCACAAATTCAAATACCTTCATCCCATCCCTCTCTTCTTCTCATGCTTAAAATTACTCCTGAATTTTCTAGCTTTTTCCCCTAGTGACACACAGGAACAGGGAATGGGAGATGTGGTCAGTTCATGACAGTTGTTTTGACCACTTATTTTTGTGCAGGAATATTTACACTCTTTTCCTGCTCCAATGTGGAGCCTCTCCCATGGGAGATACAGTTCTCCAGCATGTACCCTTCCCATGGGTTACAGTTCTTCGTAAACTTCTGCCATGCATGTTACTTCCAAAAGGTAGAGTCCTTCAGGAACAGCCTGCTCCATTGTGGGTTCCCTACAAAGTCATAAGTCCTGCTGGAAATTCTGATCCCACATGGGTTCCTCTCTCCACAGGGCCGTAGGTCCTTGCAGCAGCCTGCTCCAGCACAGTGTCCTTCACTTGGCTGCACTTTTATCCCTCATGGACCTCCATGGGCTGCAGAGGGACAGCATGACCTCACCATGGCCTTCACCATGAGCTGCAGCGGAATCCCTGCTTTGATGCCTGGAGCACATCATTTGAGCTGGCATTGGTCCATGCTGAGTTCCCACTTTAAACCCCCACAGCTAAAGGGGTTAAATACAAATGCCATAAAGTTTGGAAGGCATCATCCTGCTCCAACTTAATATGGGGTTAAAGGGACAAATTAATTCAATTACTTCCTTTTTTGTTACTCTAAGGAAAAGCAAATTTATTCACAGCTTTTGATACACTTCCCTAATTAATGCAATTTGATAAAATGAACAAATTCATGATGTCATTAGCTGAGCTGTGCTTAATGGAGTTGGGCTGTATGAAACATTAACTACAATATTCAATCCATTTCCTTAGGCTGGGAAATAAACGTTTATTATTTCAGAACATTTACTCTGGAAGTTCCAATTGTCAGGTCTTTATCAGCATAATCATCATGTCCTGATAAATCTACATATATTTACACTTTGATCAATGTCATCATTAAGATCCAACTAACATAAGATTCTATCACTTGGCAGCATGGAAGAAGTTAAACAGACTCTTTGACAAACCGGGCTCTTAACCAGTTGATGATCTGATGGACAACTGTCAAACTAGAAATGGAAATGACAGTACTTCTGTTATCAGCTTTGTTCAGCTACTCTTTCTTCCACAGAGGTCTGTACCTCAAGCGTGTTTTGTAGTATTTCTGTTTTCATAGGCACATAAATTTTCATGGGTTATAAATGGTGTTCCTAGAAGGTACATTTAAGAGAATGAAGATTTGATTAGGACATTCATGTGAGAAGTGAGAAAAATTTCTCACTGCTTCCTCTTTTGTTTATGTATACAGTTTTGGTTTCTTTTATAAGGACAACACCATTTGAACTATGGAAAAGATTCAAGCTTGCTGCTTAATACAGAAACATTTGCTCTTATGATGCACCCTTAATTATTAAAATCTGATAATATATCATATAAGCAAAGATTATTTATATAGGAGCTATTGGACCCTGAGACAAGTTTCTGACATTTTGAACTTAAAAACTAAATCTGCTGAACTAAAGCAGAAATACTTGCATGATCTTCTAACAAACATGCTGTCATTCTCCACCCAAAACCCCAAGTGTTATAATCATTACCAAAAGGGAAACATCAGCATACTGGAAATACTATTCCTAATATTAGCCTATGTTGTAGCCTATGTTCCCCATACTAACATAGTATGGGGAAAATCCTATTTGGAGCTTTTCAGAAAAGAGGTGAAGAAGCATTTCTGAAAAATGGTCCACAAATCAGGTTTAAAATAAATGGCTAAAGAAAAAAGGTTCATGGTCATGAAAATATTATTACACTTATAAATAATTAAATATTCCTGTATACCAGCTTCGTAGAATTTCACTGATGTACACCTGTAGATGTAGATGATGTAGAATTTGACACTAATTAATAACAAGACAATGTTAAATTGTTTTCATATCTTGAAATAGGTCTGATGAAAGAAATTAGCACTAAGTTATACATAAAGAAGGAATGAACTGCTAGTGTTCAAGTTATAAGCAAGCTCTATAAGCCTTTATAACAGCAGACTGCATGTTTTATTAATTGGCCTCATTAAAAATATTGTCTTGTCTCAGTTTAATTTTCATTACAGATTAAAAATAATATTTCAAAGAAAACATTAAAACTAAAATTTGAAACTGGATGTTTGGCTTGAACAATTCATTGAGAAAAGAAACAGCAAAGCCCGATTAATCAAACATTTGCATATTATTTATGCTAAAAGTATTGAGTCTGTAAGCATCAATTTAATCTTCTTGCATTAATTCAATATTTATTGGTGTTTTGCTAAGATCCAGTGTGAGATACAAAGTCACTCCCACCAAGAATGCTGCAGATCAGAACTTACAGACTGTCTAAATCTTTTCGTCTTTCATATTTCTACATTGACCTGTAATGAAAAACGTTATTTATAGACAATTGAAATCTAATGATTAAATTTCAGTTTGCCATACAAACTTCTTGAATGTTACGTGAGCCCTATAAGAGGGAAAAATATCTTTTGATTTACTGGTAAGATTTAGTTAATTAAAAAATGTTTACATAAGATTTGTTTGGAGTTTTAATATTAAAAGAACAAACCCGAGGAAGTTTTCAAATACAAGATGACCTAATTTTTAAAGGGATTATAAAATCACTTTTCAGTATTTCAATCTCAAATATAATGAAAAGAAAAATCTTTCTCTAAATTGATAGCATCTTTCACATTTTCTGACCTGAAGACAAGCCTGTATTATCTGCAGAATTTTTATTTTCTGTGAAAAGAGAAATTTGAGTAACTACTACCACAAAGTCGGATTAAGATCAAAGACTTCCTGGAAGCCTGAGAGTGGCTTCTTACAACTCCAGTTGAGTTTTGTAACATTTCTCTTGACAGCCTGTTGTAACTACAGAAAAAACAGCAGTAACAGTCACAACACAGTTGTTATGTCATTTAAATATACTCTTTGAAAAACAAATGTTTTTATAGTTCTACTAGTACTTTGTTCCATCTAGTTGTAGCTAGGCAACTAGGATTTTGACAAGATTCTACTGTCACTGTTAATGTCCCCAAACATATGGTTTTCCAAAGCAATAATTACAATTTAACAGTGGTAAAACAACATGGCAAATATCACAGGACAGAGCCTTGCAGATCTTCATGGTACAAATTAAGCCAGCAGTAATTACTTTACCATTGCCAGAAGCAGCCAATCACATTTCTTACATAAAATAAAGTGTTGAACTATGTAGTTTAAAGATAAGAAATTTAACAGTTATTTGCATAATGTGTAATGAATTATATAAAGTTTTCATAGCACCTCTAGTGAAGTATTTTTAAAAATTAACCATCATTTAATTACAGTAACCCTTCCAGTTCTATGTTTTAGTCAGCAGCAAAACATGCCTGGCTCCTACTTTTTATACAAAGCTGAGATCTGTACTGCATATTCCTCATGACACCTCCTGTGCTTCAATAACCTATCACAAGTGATAGGTTAGTCTTTCTTACCAAAAGGCCCATCCTAACAAGTACTATAGTCATATTTTAAAGCATTTTTATTGGTTTTCATTCCTTCTACATGAAAAGTAAGGTCTTTTGTCTAGAACCATAAGTCTGTTATCACTCTGGTGCAGATTGCTATACAAAATATGCAAGTGAGGGACTATTCCAGAAAACAAAAATTGAACTCTATTCAGGTTTCTGTTCAATGCAAGCTGAGAGAAGCTGAAAATTTTGCATATATGGCTCATCTATATTGTCATTAATAAGATTATTGAGTTTAAAAGGCCATTATCACATAGCTGCAAGTTATCATGAGCTTAACTTGAAGTATATGATTAAATTCCAGTGACTTCAAAGAACCCAACAGCAGAAAAAGAATCATTATCATGTATAACCTTTGTTACAGTTTTTAAGGAAAAAATAGTCCTGTAAGTCTCCATACAGATGATAAAATATTTAATCTCTTAACAAGGACAAAAAGCCCCAAACAACCAAGTACATCTGCTTTATCAGACATAAGATATGTATTTTGAATAGCGCAGCTTTGAAGTTACTTTCACAAAAAGTATTCTGCATTTCTGTCTCTGAATATGATTTTAAAAGACCCTAAAAGTTGTGTCAGAGCTTTACGCAATAGTATTTCCAGAACTTTCAGAAAAATAAAATACTAACTGAAATAATAGTTGGATTCTAGCAAATTTATGTCTGGATTTCAAACAGTATGTTGATCTCTAAATTAGTCATGAATGTTTTGCCTTTACTAATTGCAGTTATGTTACATGGATTAATATTAAATTGCAATTTGTGCAAATTCCTTTGAAAATATTCTTTGTTAATATGCACACATTCAATTGAAAATTTCTCGTTTACATCATTTTGATTTGTGCCCTTGTTCTGCCTTCAGCATGAAAAATCAATTCGATATTCTCTTTTGCTTTTCCATGCTTTGCAACTGTTTCCTAATATTTCTCATTTAGATTATAGTAACATAATATGAGAAAATGGGAAAACTCATCTTTCAATGATGTACTTTTAATTAGAAGTTTAAGGATAATTCCTCCTCTGTCTTCCTTTTTTAACCTTCCTTGTTAAAGTGGTAAAGGGGGAAAACAAGAAGGAGAGAAACCTTAACCTTTTTATTAAAATTTTTAGGCTTACAAGCCAGGTTAAAATGAGGTTAAAGCAAAGTTGACATTTGAAATTTAAAGGGTATATTTTTGTTTATTTTCAAAATACAATTTTCTGTCTGGAAGTTACATAAAGGGAATTATATTAAATAATCTGGATAAGAACAGCATTAAAAACATGCATGAAATAAAAGTGTCTCTATAGCACAGAGTGATATAGTGCATTTTACAAGCATGCACATATAGTGACCATTCCTCTCTAATTGTACCAATAAACTTACATCAGACTGAAATATGAATTGAATTAAACTTGTATTATCATCAGTAATGCTAGTTCTATCATGATGAACTCAAATTGCCTGCAGTTACAGACAAATGCATCAAGTGCACCCTCCAGCTATCTTAAAATTCAGGGAGATGACAAACAAAGGAAAAACAAAATAGAAGTGAACTGCCCTAGTAAGAAACAATCACCACTGCAACAGTTCTTTGCAGTTCCGTTCTTCTGTGCAACTTGCATGATACTCATGCAACTTTTGATAGCAAAATACTCACAAAGAAACAGGAAATATTCAGGATAAAGAACCTCTGCTGCTGGGAGAAGCAGAATAACTGAGACATCAGTATTACAACACATTTCTAGCTATGGGACTTTGCAAATAATACTCCTGTAAGCCCATAAAATGTGTACTTGCTGTTCAGAGACGTAATCATATAACTTTTCCCAGCTAACTCTCAGGTCTGAGATAAGCAGATGGATTCCTTCTGTTACTGAAGTGGAATAAATCTCTGTGTACAATGCAAATTATACAATATATGTCCCTGTAGGTACCACGTGCATTATCTAGAGAAAAAATTAATATCTAACTGTGACTATTGCATCAACATTTTATCAACAGTTGAAATCCTGGAAAAATATAAAGTTCATAGTTATGAGTTCTATGTATTCATGATCCAGTTCAACAAAAGACTAATTTCTCCATGCCTGCTAACATTTCTAAAGTTAAGCAGCTAAATGCGTAATGAAATGATTTGTTGCATCAAAACCTTGAAATTTTTTGCTTTGCTTTAGCAGGAGGTCAGATAAAGCAAAATATTATCATAGAATCACAGAATCATGGGATGCTTTTTGTTGTAAGGGACATTAAGGATAACTTAGTTTCAACTGCCTGCCATGGGCAGGGGCATCTTTCACAGACCAGAGAGCTTAGAGATTCATCCTACCGGGTCTTGAATATTTTCAGGGATGGGGCATATGCAACTTCTCTGGACAACTTGTGCCAGTGCCTCACAGTAAAGAATTTAGTAAAGAATTTCTTTCTAACATGTCACCTAAACATCCTCTCTTTAATTTTGGAATCATTCCCTCTTGCCTTGTCACTACGTCTTTCTTGTAGGCACCCTTCAGGTACTGGAAGGCTGCAAATAGATCACTCACTCCTAAGCCTTCTCTCTTCCAGGCTGAACAACCCCAACTCTCTCAGCCTTTACTCTTAGGCAAAGTGCTCCATCCCTCTGATCATCTTGAAGGCCTCCTCTGGACTCACTCCAACAGCTCCATGTCCTTCGTTTGCTGAGGATCCCAGAGCTGGGTGCAGCACTGCAGGTGGGGTCTAACCAGAGCAGCGTAGAGGCATAAAAACTTCTCCCTTGCTCTGCTGTCCACAATGCTTTGCATGCAGCCCAGAACACAATCTCTGGGCTGCAAGAACACATCACCATGTCATTTCCAGCCTCTCATTCACCAGCACCCCCATGTCCTTCTTGTTAGGGATGCTCTGAATCTGTTCATCCCAGTCTGTACTTTTATGGTGGGTTGCTCTGAAAAAGACAGTGTTCTTAGGGAAACTAGGTGAAATATAAGAAATCTGGTTTCAAGAGTACTTAGGTTATATTATAAGTTCATTTTACAATTACAGGCTCTAAGCTACACTGGAGGCGTATTTTTGACCACTACATTCTAAATCCATATCCAAAGTGTGGAACTCTATACACATACACAAAGGTTGTAACTGTTTTCTACATGTTGGATCAAGAGAATGCTCTTCTGCTCCTGGAGCCTATCTCAGCATTGCTCAGTGTGTAGATACCGTGCTGTGACTTAAGGGTTTATTTAAGGAACCACAATAGAGGTTTAATTCACCACAGATATAGCTGTTAAAAACAAACACTTAGATGTGAAAATAACTTGGTGGCCTATACAGTGCAAGTGAGATAAGCAAGAGGGGAATAGCTGCATAATGTGCTGTTCCTCTTTGAAGTACTGCCATTTCTAAGCTTTTTTGTGAAAACATAGGTTAACTTGTAAAAAGAAAGTAAAGTCATGCTTCTGCTCTGACCTAGCAGTATCCATGGAAATTTATTTCCCCTTACACATTATAGAAAAAATGCTAAGAAATAATAACTATTTACTTGGAGTTCAGCTGAAGTACTAGCTGCCCAAAAGACACCGGTTGAAAATAGGTAGCAGACACCATTTACACTATTTACAAAGTTGCCTCTATCCCTTGATTGCCATGCTTAACATGTAGCACAGGAATTCTCAGCCCTGCTTATTTTAACTGGGCTTTATCTGGGGTAAACTAAACACATAGTTTAGACTAAGTACCTGTAAAAAAAGTCTAAAAATGCAAATTTTTGTGATTTAAATGTATAGCTTGTTTAGAAATGTTTATCTTTTTGTATTATTCAGCTATATAGTCCAAAGCTACAGCTCTATGTCCAAAGAACAACAATTTCTTAGATCAACTAAGCCTGAAATCAGTTTTATCTATGCCTTGGTATGAAACAAAGTAAACTTTATGAAAACCTCAGAATGGATAGTTAAAGTTCTCCAGGTAATCAGACAATATTTTTCTATTAATGTCCAAACTTCCTCTTTTATCAGTTTTCTTCAGTGCAGTTGTTAAAACCAATCAAGCTTTCCTAGAAAGCTACAGCACTGTTTTGCTTCCTTCTGTATTCACACTGGAAAATCTAAAAGAGGTACCCAGGCCAGAGGCCCTGTTTGTGAACAAGATACTGGAGGATGTAGCTAAACTGAAGTGCCATTAGAAAAAGATTCTAGTATAAACTAGTGAAACGAAGAGTCAACTTGACAGACCAAGATGGTATTCTTCGAAATATGAAATAGCTGACCTATTTAACTGTGGTATGTGAGCTATCTGTGAAAATTGCTCCAGCATATTTGGGACAGAGGGTGACAAATATAAAGGCAACTTGAAAAAAAAAATCTTAAATAAACCCCCCACACTTACAAAGAAGAAATCTGATTTCTGTGCTGGAAGAAAATGCTGGAAAGTTTAAAAGGAAGCAGACTCTGCATACACATACACACACACACAATAACAAATCTATGTTATGTTCTGGGGAAGAGCCAAACACTGGCTTTCGGTGCAAGGAGTCATATCTTGCTAATCTACTAGAATCCTTTAAAGAGCTCATACCTAAGAACAAAAGACAAAAGTCATCAAGTTGCTACAGGCTATTAAAATCTCCATAAAGCTTTTGAAAAAAAAGAAACTCTGAAGAAAATCTCAGTTGGCATGGGATAAATGGGAAGTTCATTAAAAGTATAAACAACCACTTGAAAGATTAGAATTAAAAAGTAGGAATAAGTTGTAGGTAAGCGTAAATGTTTGAGGACATTATTAGAATCCTATAGGAATTATAAGTAAGATGTGCAATTTAATTTATTTATCCATGATTGTTAAAAGAATTTGAATGAGATTACCAAGGTTTCTACCAATATTGAATTACTTGGGGCTAGAATAAGGAACACTCACCAAAAAAATTCAGAAACCAATCATCATATGCCAAGTTTCTGAGAAATAAAATGGCAAACATAATTCCATGTTCATTAAAAGGAAGTGTTTTTTTATGAGGACAACTCATCCTAAATTCAAATATACAAGGATACGATCTGAACTAGGAAAATGGTTTTGGTTATGACATCAATAATTTTTGTGCAAACATCAGTTCATTACTCAGTAATTATCAATGAAGCAAGTAAAATGTAATAAATTATTAGGAAACAAATGTCTGACAGAAAAAAGAACATATTCATATATTCAAACAATCCACAGCATGCCCATTTCTTCATTACTGTTCTGTTTCGTCAATTTCAAAGATTATATGGCTCACCTGCAGAAGATGCAGAGAACAGTGAATGAATTTTTATAAGAGGGACAAATCAATAGACAAAGACTCTTCAGCCTCGAAAAGATATTAAAGAGGTCTTTAGGAGCATGGAATAACCTGGAGAAAGCAGACAGAAAACAGTTGGTTCTCTAATCTTAGATTATGAGAATTAGAGGTAATTAAAAGAAATTAGGAGGTGGCAGGTTTGAAACAATCAGAAAGAGGTGCATTTCCACGACATGTATTAATGAACTTTAGAAGTAATTTCTATCAGTTGTTGTAAATGCCAAAATTTTTCAGCATTCAAAAAGTAATTGTACAAATTCACAAAAGTAAAACTCGCAAAAGATATTCAACTCAAAGTTATAATCATTAGGTCAGAAGTTTGATTCCAAAGAAATCTCACTATATGCATGTTGTGTTATTTCTTGTATCTTTCTTTACACATCTGTACAGGTCCCAGTTCTGTCTGGTTACTAATTTTATGCAGCACAGCTGTTTCTATTTTGTAGTTTTATTATAGTTTTTGATAATTAAACACTATTTTTTCTTACATATTACATAAATGTATTGAGACAATAAAAGCTTTTAAAAAAACACAGAAAACAAAGAAGTTGCATCGAGAAAAAAAATTAAAAATAGTACACCAACTTTACTTATAAATACTTTTTAAAATTACCACTTTGACAATTGATTCTGAGTTGCCATAGCTCCTAAAGAGCTGAAAACAAACAATGCAATCCCTTCAATATTTCAAAGGGCTCTCTCTAGAGTAGTGTACTTTTAAAAATGTATTTCATCCATAAATATTTTTCTCCTCTGTAGATTTCTTTTCATGTTCAGGAGTTTCATGAGCAATGTTCAAATAGTTATTAAAGTTATTTTGATTTTGCCAGTACTTTTTGGTTTTTTCCTCCTCCTTTTCAATATTACCGTTACAATTGCCAAATAATTTTTCAATCAATGTTTAATTGTAGATTCCACAGATTCCACAAGGGTCTTAGGAAACAATAGGTTAAGAATACTCTTTCCTAGCAAGGAAACAAAATGCAGCATACTTATGTTATACTGAATTTATAACATCCTTGGCTCTAAGTTTTAGGCTTTTTTTTTTTTTTTTCCAGCAACCCATTTTTTTTTGTGTCTAAAAACCAATCAAAGCTTTGTATGAGTCTGAACTAGGTCTTCTGAGGAAGAGCTGAAGTCATATCAATGTCTCTATCTCTGTCTGATTGAAGAAAATGCAGCTTCAGTTCATAGCTCATTGCTTTTACACCTGTCTGCATCAGATTTCACTTGTAGCTGGATATGACATTGGCTGAACTAACATCCTCTCTTCAGCTTACTTCTTGTTACTTAATGTCAAATACTATTATTACAGAAGCACCAGCTGGAGGCTGGGGGAAGGAGTGATTTCCAAAGGAAGATTTCAGGTCACAGAAGAGACATAAAAATTTTGTGTACCTAGTGTGTTTTGATGCAAAAAAAAAAAAAAAAAAAAAAAAATAGTGTTATGGGCAGCTA
>VZUI01056692.1:0-10116 GCA_013401135.1 Cettia cetti | reverse complement strand
AAAAAAAAAAAAAAAAAAAAAAAAAAAAAAAAAAAAAAAAAAAAAAAAAAAAAAAAAAAAAAAAAAAAAAAAGAAACCAGGGCAAAGATTGAATGGGCACAAAATTCTCTGAACACGTATTTTTGCACATCTTTTTTTCTCCTAAAGCTGCCTGGAGCGAGTAATAAAAAGTTAGTAAAAGCATAGTAACTTTATGGTTAGTATGCTTACTGCAGAGCAGTCCAGGCTGTTGTAATCTAACCCAGGGGAGCTTTTCTGTATTTTACATGAATAGTTTATTGGATTAAATGTGAAGCATATCCATGTACAGCCAGAGAAATGACATGATAGCATCACATTCATGCATGTGACTTGGCTTTCATCAAGTTCATATATTTCTCTGAATTTAGTTGTTGGATTACAAGACTTCCCCTGCACTTATCTAGCTACCTCTGTAAATAAAATGTAGATACACCTGAAGCAATATCCAGGAAGCAAGAAACTCTTTTTCTCCCTCTTTCGTAAGTATTGGCACAGAAGAAAGACACCCTAACTCTGAACAAGGTCATATTTTTAGGAAACGTATTCCCACAGGGCCAATACGTATGTTTTGTTAATGTAGAGTACAACTGATTGTTGTGTGTTTTTAAATTATTGCTGAAGTTTTCAAGATAAGGATTTTCCCTCACAAATTCTAGAGCTGGACACTGGGGTAGCAAGAAGACAGTCTTTAAAATGATTAATGACAAAGTTACTTGATGTAAGCAGTACAGAAGGAAACCCATTAGTATTATTGTGTTATTGAAATGAATACAGATACATTTAAGTTGTTTTTAAGATTAGCCAGATAAAGTATTAAGGGTATGAAGGTCTTGAAAGGAAGCAGCAGTAACTCATATGGCAATAAAGCCTATTTTATGATAAATTGGCCTTTGAAAGAAAAACAGCTGCTTTTGAGACAAGCTACATGCATTTTTATATACTGAGACGTTTGTTTTTTTTCATTAACAAGTACTATTCAGAATCCTGCATCTCTACATCACTGCATTCATAAAAGCTTTAAAAAATTAAGATACAAACATATGTCTAGGAAAAATTTATCTGTTTCTCATGACTCTTTTTTCCATCCAAATGCAGTAACTGAATAGCACCAGCAATGACCCATAAAGAATCTTTCTGAAAAGCGCTAAATCTATTCTGTTCCATGCAACTAGACAGCAACACATTTCTATGCAGCTTTACAAAAGCTTTTTGGATGACTTTGAAGTGCCTGGTGCAGAGTCAAAAACAAACTAAAAAAAAAACCCTCTTCACCTTGACATCCTTGCCAAACTAACTAGAGCAGCATCAAGAGCATCCACAGCTGACTCTGAATTCAATTAGACACCATGTAGGCACAGTTTATCCCATAAGCAATTGAGAAACTGCTTCCTGAAGCCAAAAAGGTCAAACAGAAAATGAGTAAGGCTTCCTGCAGCTTGGAGGTGAAAACAAGTTTATCACACATGCCTTCTGCATGCTCTGCCCAGCTGCTGCTTGTGCTCCCTGGCCCCCAAGCCCAGCTGCTTGTTGCCTATTAAGCGCATCTCAGCTCCTCCTTGGAGCTCTCCTGACTTGCTATGCTTCACTGCCAGCTTGTTTGCAGTCAGGGCACCAGGTGGCTGCTTCTCCGCAGTGCCAGCTCTGGTTGCTGGGCTGAGCACTAATAACAGCCAAAATAGTTTGCCATATGCTTTAGAGGGAGTAGTGCTAACCATGAGTGTTAAAAAAATCATGAAATCATGTCAAAAAATCTAAGAACTAAAACAGAAAAAAAATCACATGGGATTTTCTGTATGTTTTAGTGTGAAAATAAAGTCCTATTTTCTGTGGTTTTATCCTCTCCACTTCAGCTTATAAAGTGTCCCAGAAAAAAACCATTGTTCTGGCCAGTCCCAAGAACAGCCATCTCACAGGAGCTCAGTGCTTCACAGCTTTTACCACTGAGACCACCCAAGCCATCCTACCACACCTTGAGATACTCGTGTACAATTATGTGCTAAATTCTTAATCACTCTTACAACTTTTGATGCACTCACTATATCTGGAACCGAAAAGCGTTTTTTCCCTCTGAATATCAGTGACATGATTGATATTCTGTCTTTCTGAATAAAGTCTGTCTTGTATTTCTTCACCTGTAACCAAAATTTCAAACCAGACACATCCCTGACCAAATATCTCTGCCCTTCTGAGGCAAAACTGTCAAGTTCTCATACATGCCAGAATTTCCACCATTAAGATGCTGCCAAATTCCATTTTCTTTCTCAACTCGTTGTGAATAATCTTGGTTTTCCAGAAGTCAATGAGATTTTTCCCAAGGATTAAATGTAGTCATAATTTTACCCAGTAATGACACGAAGCAGAAAGCAATGCAGCTTAGCAGACATTTAGTGAAGCAACTGAAAGAAGAAAATGCAATCCTATTTTATATTTTTTAGTGATGTCAAGGTAAAATGTGAAATGAGGGCAACTAAGGAAGAATAAAACTCATGAAAAGGAGATACTAGCTTCACAAGAATGCTTTTCTGAGCACAACTGGCTAAATACGGTATATTGATGATAATATACCCTCCTATATGCAAACGAGTCTTCAAGGATATTGCAAATGCACACAGCATTACAGATTTTCTTTACTGATGACAACTTAATGAGGTACCTTCCTGAAATGAACTTAAAGGGACTACCCCAGGGGGTTTCAGTATGCCAAACATTTTACATATAGGAACTGTACACTGTGATTGTACATATAGCAAGTACTTGTTCACCACAATGTTAACTTCCATTTAACTTGCTCATGACTAACACAGATCATACAGCTTCTGTGTATTTAGCTCTGTGTATTTGTGAGACAGCAGAAAAAAGTTCACACTATGAAACACTTATGACAGACAACTCATCTTTATTTCTTAAACAAATAGATGCTTTGTAATATTGTATATTTTAATAGTTGCAAGCAATTTCATTATATCATTCTGTCTAAGATACAGGACCCAAGCATACATAACTGAAGACAAAGGAAACTGAGAACACACTTGACAGAATTAACAGGTAGATGAAATCAGTAAATGCAAATGCCACATCCCTTCATTAGATGTCTGTGCTAATGCGTCTTCTAAAGTTCCAAGCACACAGCACACACCAGATAGAATATTTTAAACAGCAAGTTTGTTTCAGTAATCCATACGGGTAACTAACACTTTATCATAATATATGAAATTCCTTTAGGTGCTTTATTTTTGCATGCATGCACCACTCTTTATTATGTTCCCTTTTTTAACAGAGTATTTGTTTTAAAGATCAAAGTAGATAAATTCAATACAAAGCTATGCAGCACGAGCAGCACCTGTTTCTGCTACCCACTCACACTCTTTCACTCATTCCCCTGTCTGACCTCTCTCTGCAGGTGACTATGAGTGAACAGCTAAGTCTCTGAGAGACCTGAATGGGACATACACATGGGCAGATGCAGCAAATACCTTCATGTTTATTAATCTAAAAAGAGCAAAGATTACAAAAATATAAGGAGTAGAAAACCTTAGACAAGTTAAAATACATACAATCTTTAGGCAAAGTTTGTTCTGGTCAGGCAGAATTTAATTTATCAAATGTCAATCCAAAACATCAGGGGTATAAACTAAATAAAATATTAAATTTATGCTAAGAGGTGACAGTTACCTTTCTTTCCTTAGGCCACTGTACCACAGTAAATACTCTCATTCAGTGCACTACAGCATCCACATATCAGAGCAGTTCCACTCACATGCTGCTGATACTAGAAAAATAATTCAATTTTTTTATGTATAAACTTATGCAAATTTTCAGGTGTAGTTTTGATCACCATAATTTTATTTTTATTAAATTGTTCTTCAATAATCCCACTGATTTCACAAACCTGTGAAATCAAACAGAAAAACACAGAAATTAGGGCTGAAATGCAATGCACACAAAAATAGGAGAAAAGGGAAAATTAATCTTTCACTGTGTTTTCATTATGTAAGAGTTTTCCATTATGCTAAATAAGCAACATGAATCAGTAGGTTGGTGAATTTCAATTTTTTTTTTTTTTTGTTTTTTCTAAAATATTCAGAAGCAAATAACAGTGTCCTTAGTTATACTATTTGTTCCAATCATTCAGTGTTTTGGAGGATTTTTTTCCTGCTACTTCTTTTTCAATAGTGGTAATAGATTGCAAATAATAGCCTGTGTTTCAAAAAACATTGAACATAATATGCACCTGTGATGAGTCAGATAAGGTGAGATAGTGATGTTTTAATTTCTGGTTGTGTTCAGGTTGAAAACCTTCCCCAAAGCAAGTAGAGATTTAGCTTTTACAGATATTTACATATGCATATTGCAATGGACTGTTTTGTAAATGTTGCTGACTGCAACACAACCTGCCCTCTCCAGTATAAAATGTAATGCTGTAACTGGACTTATTACATAGATCCAGTTAGAGAATCAAGGTTATAAACTGGAAATAAACATCACAATCATACTTCATGGCTCAGGTGAATGCATAAAGGTCTGTGTGTTACCTGAGAAGCCTTCACATTGCCATTTTTAAACACTAAAGGAAATCAGGCACAGCAGCTTCACTCCTTTTGAACATTTAAATATGCAACACATTTCTGGAGATTTAAGAAACTTGGCAGGAACAAACTTTTCCCATTATCTCCAGCTAATTAATTAAATACAACTGGAATAATTTTCACTTTGTCAGGTGATAAGCCTGGACTTTGTATGTGATACTGCATTGATAATCAACAAAGCAAGGTACACACCATGAAAACCTCTGCAACAACAACAACAAATGAACCAAACAAAGAAACAAAACACAAGACATAGAGCCTAGGAAACCTTAGCAACAGTTCTTATTCTTTATTACCTTTATATGGTTAAGGGCTTTTTGTCATTTATACCTAATGTTTAACTGTTTTCCTTGGAGGTGCTTCATTTAGCAGATATTCAAGCTCTATCACAGTTTGATCTTTAGAACTTGTCTTATGGAGGGATAAAGAAGAGCAAATATGTTTGAGCCTTTTTCAGTTGCAGAGTCTTCTTGTGACTGTTACCCACAGAAAACCCAGGGACCGGTCTTATTAACTGCAGAAGTTAAGAAGAAGTTAAGAAGTTAACCATGTTAATGGCTTTGAGTTCATTGTGTCCCCTAATTTTTCTTTATAACACTTGAAGCTCCCGGTTGCTAGGACAGAGCATTTAATTTCCTTTGTCATAGTTTGATGAGTTGAATCTTTTTTACTTAGCCATCTATCTACAGATATCAAGTTATCTCTCAAGTTCCTGGTTGAATGCCTTTATGTGAGTGAGGCAAATTCCTAACAGAGTTTCCCAAACCCTGGGTCATTTTTAATCTTCCTCTGAAATCTCTTGAGTAATCCCAATCTGTTTTAACAGCGAGACACCTAACCCATAGCTTTTTTTTACTGATATGATGTGGAATAATTACTTTGCTACTTAACTTCTAAGGCATTCAAGAAATGGACTACTCTTCTTTGTGACAGCATTATGCTGAGAGCTCACACTGAGATGATCTTCTATGACCATCCTAAATCCATTAGGTCACTGCTTTCCAGGACAAAGCCTCATTATTCTGCAGCAGAGACAGATATGTTTCTCTAGTGCCAGATATATTTCATTTGGTTTAAATATACTTCATCTGGTTATAATAAAGTGCATTTTACTGGAATGTGGCCATTATACCAGGGGATTCATATCATTTAATAACTTCAACTTGTCCTTCCCACCCATTATCCAAACCTAATGAGCCCTATTCATCTACATCTTCCCATTCAAAACTCTAGTTTTTGATTCCTCATTGAGCCAGCTTTTAATTTACCTAATGTGTGTCCTGATAATCCTCTATGCCATTTTTTAAATTACAGTGTCATTTTTTATTACATTAAATATCTTTGGGAATCCAAGTTTAGTATAATAGGGCAAGCTGAAGAAAAAAATATCTGTAGGTTTGGAAGCTGTACTGAAAAGAGCTTTCTGCACTAAAACAGGTTTCGAATTTTTTTACTCACTGCAATGGAAAATTCCCTTCTCATACTAAATACTTAGTCCAATGTGAACTTTTCCAAAGTGAAACCAAATATTAGTCCATATAAATAAAGCAACATGCCTTAAAGCCTTAATAATATAAGAAGATAACAGAAGCTTTGGATTTAAGCACATCCATTCAAAAAATAGGTAACTTGAGTCTAACTCCAACTTTCCCTAACTGTATTTTAACTCACCACACACTGTCCAACAGTCATCTGACTTCTGGTAAAAATAATGTCTATCTCTACTTTTGTTTCACCATCCATAAATAATTAAACCCAAGCGGGCAGGTTTCCATGCTAGAAAATTGTTTTCATCTACTTTCAGACTCAAAAAGCAGTTATATGAAGTGATGCAGCTTCAGCCATGAGTGTCACAAGGCATCCGGCCAAAACCATCCAATAGTCCTGGAGAAATTCTGTTTTCAGGAGCACAATCCTTTCTTGTATCCTGTTTCTGAAGTGGACACAGAACTGTCTGAAGCTAAATACATGGCCAAGCCAATGGCAGGCAGAATGAGAGAAAACATATTTTCTTTAATCTACTGAAGTGCATACTGGAGAAATTTAGAAAATAACTCATATCCCAAGCAGCCAAAAGCTTTATGATACCCTTTGCGGAGGTAATGTGGAACAGGGAGATACAACTTTTTTACTGCAGCTTGTATTACCACTCTTGAAATATTAAATGAAAGAAAGACACCAATAAGTTTCTCAAGAAGATTCATGAATTGGGATAAAAGTCTCCCAAAAGTGAACTTTTGGGACTGATTCACTTGTGAGACAGAAAGAAAGTGAGTATTTATAGTGAATTTATTATCCGCTGAGAAAAACTGTCAACTACAATGATTATGTTCTTACTAACCAGATATGTAATTGACTAATGTTTGAGTGATGCCTCATAACCACCCAATCCTCTAGGGAAACCATATCTAGCCTTGCCCTAAACTCATACTCACTGACACAGAGGTTTCCAATACAGCTATGCTCCATCAGGGTAGAGCACAAACACAAAGAGCTGAATTTGAATGGCAGAAAGGGAATATGTTTGTGCAAATGTCATAAAGTTTGCAATCAACAGTTGCTGCTCTAATCCCAATTACGTCATTATTACTAATATGGAGTAGCACCTGGCTCTAGTAAAAGCAAACTTTCACAGCAAAAACATATGCCAGCAGTAGACTCCGTTGTTAACCCTGGCCAAGCAATTTTCCAAATCTTAGGAATAGTTATTTGCATAATTAGGATAAATTGAGTGTTTTGGCATGTGAATTTACTCAGTGTAAGGAACTTTACCCATGGACAAATACTGTATGGATTGCAATTTTACTTGAAAACGATCTGATTTTCTCAACTCTACAAAAAAACCCCATCTTTCATTCTTTTGGGTGTTTTCCTAGGCAGACATGTGCAAAAGGGAAAACGAAGGTTCAACACCTGTCTTTGACTGCAGAGTTTCAAGACCAGTGTAAGAATGAATGGAGTAGAAATCCCACTTCTTCCCAACAACCATTTGATTTATCAGCAGTAGGCCTTTCACTGTCAACCTTAGCAAAGAGTTTGCAGATGAAGAGTGGCAAAACATTTAAATTTCCTCCCACAGGTCAGAGGGCAAGAGTTCAAGAGTTGCCCTGGATCAACTGAGTTAGAAATGAGCATCTAGTGCTCCTTTTGGCAAGTTGGAATGAAGTGATAACAGACACAACTTCACGTGCCATTGACCGCAGAAACTGGCATGCTTTAAGCAGATTAGCACAATGGAATGTTTTTACACAGATGATCCTTAAGGTCCTTCCAGCCCTTAATGTTCTGTGGGTATATTTAACATGGGTTAACCAAGTAGCAAGCTTTTCAAGAGGTTTCTTCATTCACCTATCATGTACATCTGCTAGGTGGACTGACTGGAGGTAGGGATTCTTTATGTCCAAGGCTGTGTGACCTGGGGAAAACTGCTGTGTGGGTTATTTCTTGAGTTCACCACCCAAGAAAGCAACTCAGGCTTTTGGGCAGCAAATCCTTGCCAAGACTAGAGATGGTAGGTCAAATTACACCACAAGCCTGTCTTTGTTTTTTCAAGGTTCTTGGAAGCTAGTGATACTTAAGAAATTTCCAATCTCCAAACTTTGTAGGACTTGCTCTCAAGGGAAAATTCAAGCAGTCCCCTGAAAGGATGAATTTCTTCTCATAAAAAGGATGAATTTCTTCTCATTTTTGCTGGCTAAAAAATGTAATTTTTTGCTGGCTAAAATCTGGTGGCAGTAGATGCAGTTCTTCTGTTTCTGTGCATCAGTACCCCATAAAGAAGAAAATCTACTGCCAGCTCAAAGAACTTTCATTAAACTGAAGGATTATGCAAGTGGTAAATATTTTCTCCAGATCCCTCCTTTTTCCAACTATGATCTCTATGTATTCTTTGAATACTCTTTGCAGAGAATCAGCACACAAGCAAACTGTGCAGACAATAAGGGGAACTGTCTCCAGAACGACAGAGGAAGCCACACATGAGGCTCTGTCTAGAGACACTTTTAGTAACTCTAAAAGGACACCACAGGTCCTTGATTTTGGATCTTACTGCCTTAAAAATTTTCATCTCTCATTGTATAGAGAGTTTCAAAGGAGAGCACATTTTGCAAGCAGAAAAGATTTAGTTTCTAAATTATAATAGCTCTTAAAATGCATGTGCTAATTCCTATTTTTGATAACAAAATGTACATTACAAGAGCAAATAATTATACACTATTTCTTTCTCTGACCTATGGCCACAAACTTAATTAAGTCCACAAAGAGGAAAAGGAAAGGGTATGCTAAAAAAATCAACAAAGCTTCTTAAAAATATTTTTCTTTCCTTCTTTAGCATAACAAATCTTTTAAGGTAGAATAATTTAAACTCCTTTATATGTGCAGTTATTTGATTTAAAATGTTGTCATAATTAGTATGAAGGTTTAAAAATTATTGACTTCCAGTTATCATTGAAATTTGCTGCTAAGGATTAATTTTTGAAATGCTGTCAGAGAGCTTGGAGAATTTAAAATGTAGAATCTGATTTACAAGAACTGAGAAGCATGAACTCATTTCCATAAGACAAGATATGTGCTGTTGTATCTGTTTTGCAAATGATGTTTGTCGAGAGATGTTGAGATTCCAAAGTGACCCAGTTCCGTTCAGTTATCACTTGCTTTGAAAATAGCCTCTCTAAACTCTTACATCTGAATACATTTGAAACTGTTCCCCCTTTATTTTTTCATTCTTTTTCTTGTAAATCTCTAACCAGAAGGTATTAAAGAGCTCAAGGTGACTCACAGTTTCTCTTTTTGCATTGTTTTCCCACTACCAAAAACTAGCTTTACACCTGGCTGCTATTATCTAAAAATAGTCAAAGAATGTGGTAAATATTATCCACATGTAATTTATTAAAAGCTGAGTCAAAGAACAGGTGTTGCTATTGTAAAGATTAATTTTGCAGCTCTTCTGCTCATACTCACAAATTATGAACTCTTGGGCCTTCTCAACACTAAATCACACAAAAAATATCCACACAGATTTATTACTTTGTAGTCTTGCCAGTTGTTCTACGTACAAGCAGTGGCATCAGCAAGCATGCCAAAGCCCCTTGCTGACTCCACTTTACAACCAGGAATTGGCAGCTTCTCTTTGTCAGCAGTGGCAGTTCTGCACTTGACAAAAACTCAGACAGGGATGTTACCACCATGTTACTTTTAATAAATTTTTTTTCACTATTAGATTTCAGTTACAGGAATTATTACTTTGATAAAACATTTTTGTTCCCTTTAGTTTTAGTAGTAGAAACAGTGATCTATTATAGAGGGTGCACCAGCTAACTACACTGCAGTAAGCATGGGTTCACAAGGGGAAACTCCTATTTAACTAACTTATCTTTCTATGGTAAGGTCACCCACCCAATGGATGAAGAAAGGTGATAGAAGGGATTTTTCTATATTTTAGTAATGCTTTTGATACTGTCCCTCACAGCATCCTCCAGGACAACTGGTCCAGCTGTGGGAGGAGTGGCTG
>VZUI01056689.1:0-14788 GCA_013401135.1 Cettia cetti | reverse complement strand
AGGGGCTGCCTTGCAGAGTGGGAGCTCTGCAGAGAAGGACCTGGGGGTGGTGGCAACAAGCTGTCCATGAGCCAGCAGTGTGACTTGTGGCCAAGAAGGCCAGTGGTGTCCTGAGGTTCATAAGGAAGAGCATTGCAGGTTGAGGGAAGAGCCTGCAGGTTGAGGGAAGAGATCCTGTCCCTTTACTCTGTACTTCATAATTTACTGTGAGCCTTTGCCTTGAATACTCTATCCAGTTCTGTGCTGTCCAGTTCAAGAAAGACAAGGAACTACTGTAGAGGTCTCACTGAGAAGTACAAGTGTTATCGGGGGACCAGAGCATCATCTCTTGAAGGAAAGGCTGAAGGATCTGGGTCAGTTTAGCCTAGAGAGGAGGTGACGGAACAGGGATCTTATCAATGTGTACAAATATATTAAGGAAAATGTCAAGAGGATGGGACCAGACTGTCTCCAGCAGTTCCCACTGATAGCACAAGGGATAATGAGCACAAGCTGAAATACAGGAAGTTCCATTATAATATGAGGAAATCTTCTGGGTTTTTTGACGGTGATCAAGCACTGGAACAAGCAACCCACATATGCTGTGGAGTCTCTTTGCAGAGAGATACTCATAACCCACGTAGATGTGATCTTGTGCAGTCTGCTCTAGGTGGGCCTGATTTACCAGGGCATATTGGGCTAGATGTTTCCAGAGGTCCTTTCCAACCCTAGACATTCTGTGATTTTTAATAGATCTTTTCAGAATACTCAAGTAATCAACTAATGCATGTTTCTGACAGATTCAGTGGAAGTTTATGAAATGTGAATCAAGTTCTGTATTTCACAGGAGATTTATTGAGATGACAAGGTAATTAGATTCCTTGGTCTCACTGCTGTAATTCTCTCCATCCTGTAAGTAGCACACATTGCCAATCCTAACATTAGATAGCCAGTAAGAAGTTTATAAATGTTAAGTGACATAATGTACTGATTAAGAAATATTTTTGTCTATTATTGCCTGTTGCTACAAAGTGCAGTGGAAAGAAGAAAATGTACCTTCAAGCTGAAAACTGTGTTGGAGGTTACTGCAGAAGATGATTAGCTCTTTACCAGTTATTGTTGATAGGAATATTGCTTTGTGTAAAATTTAGCATTAATACTTAAACAAGATAATTCTAAAAGTTGAGGATATAAAGAGGATTTCTTCAATAGATCGCAAGCTGTCCTAAACTATTTTTTATGTTTCACATGACCTATCAGGTATTTATGGAGTGATATTAACTCATGTCTGCTGTCCAAAATCTGCTTCTGTCAGCATAGTGACATCTCCAGTACAGTTATATCAATCAGGAACATTAGCTTAATAGTATAAGGATAAAATCTGAAATGCCAACATATAAATGCAATATGTGATTAATAGTACTAATACGAAATTATTCTATAAATATATTTGTAAAAGCAGAAGAACTGGAAATGTTTAAATATGTTAAATATCAATAAAGATATTTATGTGATACATGAACACATACATCTTGGCCTTTGATTACTGTAGCCTTATGCTCAAAATAGTCTTTTGCGGAAGTCTGCTCACAAAAAATACCACAAGTATTCCCTTTCTCAACAATTTAAAAATAAATCTTGTTACCTTCATTCTCCACTGATTTGTTGGAATACTCCTTTTCAGCTTATAGACCTAAGAAAAATACTTTCTACACAAAGCCAAAATGCATTTCTGTCCAAAATTAAATCAAAATATTAAATCAAAGAATTTCTGTTTTCCCAGATGTGAAGATGTGATGTTTACAGAGAAAAAAAAGAGTACTATTTCAGAAGAAGTGTTGATAAGAATAGTTGCAACTTCTAATGCAGTTCTTTGTGTGTGCTAGCAGGACCAATACTAAATTTTTTAGTGCCTATGCAGTCCTTCTGCTAATGACAGGGAGATAAGTGGATATCGATTATTTCAATTTTGAGCAAGGCTTTTGGCACTATCTCTCTATGCTTGACCACTCTGGTCTCTTTTTATGACCAGATGACTTGCCTAGTGGATGAGGGAAAGGCTGTGGATGTAACCAACTGGCTACAGCAAAGACTCCGACACTGCCTCCCACAGTATTTTCCTGGTGAAGACAGCAGCCCATGGCTTGGGCAGGTGCAGTCTTTGCTAGGTTAAGATCTGTCTGGCTGGGCAGGCCCAGAGTGTGTCATGAAAGGAGTTACATCCAGCTGTTGGCTGGTCACAAGTGGTGTTCCCTAAGGCTGTAGTATTGGAGTACTACTACTCCAGTACTGGAGCCAGTCCTGTGTAGTATCTTTATTGATGATCTGGACAAGAGGATCACGCCCAGCAGGTTCACAGATGACACTAAATTGGGGCAGAGTGTTGATCAGCTGGAGGACAAGAAGGTTTTCCAGAGGGATCTGAACAAGCTGAACTGGTAGCCAAAGGTACAAAGGTTCAATGTTGCAGCGTGCTGGGTCCTGCCTTTGGGTGATAACAACCCCAGGAAGTGCTTGGAGTAGAGTGGCTGGAAAGCTGCCTGGCAGAAACGGTCTGGGGGTGCTGGTTCACAGCTAACTGAACAAGAGCCAAAGCATGCCCAGGTGGCCATAAAGACCAATGGCACCTTGGCTTGCATCAGCAGTACAGCCATCAGAACTACGGAAGTGATTGTGCCTCTGTGCTCAGCACTGGTGAGGTTGTTTCTCCAATACAGTTTTGGGCCCCTAAAAAAGACATTGAATGCTGGAGTGTCTGTAGAGAAGGGCAATAAAGTTGTTGAACAGTTTAAAGAGTAGCTGAGGGAGCTGGGATTGTTTAGCCTGGAGGAATCTCTGGGGAGACCTTATCACCCTCTAAAGCTGCCTGAAAGGAGGTTGAGGCAGGTGGGGGATCAGCCTCTCCTCCAAGTTACCAGTGACAAAAAAAAAAAAGGAAATGGTTTCAAGCTGAGCCAGGGGAAGTCCAGGTTGGACATCAGGAAGAATTTCTTCACTGAAAGAGTGATTAAGCATTGAAACAGGCTGCCTAGGGTGGTGGTGGTGTCATCATTCCTGGAAATATTCAAGAAATTGTTAGACTTGGTTTAGGTAATATGGTGGTTACCTAATTCAGTCAAAGGTTAGATACAATGATTTTGGAGGTCTTACGATTCTATGATTCTCACAACATTTTCATAGGTAAACCCAGGAAATGTGGATTGGATGAGTGGACAGTGAGGTGATTTGAGAATCGGTTCAAAGGAAGATCCCAGAGGGTAACAAACACTTGTTCTAATTGTAGGCCTCTCACCAGTGGTGTCTCAAAAGGTTCAATACTGGGTCCAGCAATGTTTAATTTATTTAAAAATTACACTTCATGATTCTTTCTTACAAAGAACAATATTAGTGTTACTAGGGGTTTATTAGTGTTTAACTAGGGTTTTTTTCCCTAGAAAATAGTAGTTCAAAATATTGGACTATTTGTATATAATTAGAAGACAACATATAATACAGAGTAAAAACTTAGAATGACTTATAAACAGACATGGTGTATTAACAAACGGTCAGCCCTTCTAGACTAAACAGAAAGAGTGGATGTCAGGTGTCATAGAATAGAATCATAGAATTATCAAATCATCATAGAATCATCATAGAATCATCACAGAGACATCTTCCACTAGACCAGGTTGCTTAGTTGTTGCTCCCACCCAAACTGGCTTGAATACATCAAAGGATGGGACATTCACAGCTTTTCTGGGCAATCTGTTCCAGTGCCTCACTATTGTAGAATTTTTTACTAATATCTAATTTAAACTTCTCTCATTTTAAATCCATTCCCCCTTGTCCTGTCACTACATGCTCTTGTAAAAAGCCTCTCCTCACCTTTCTACCCTTTAGGTACAGGATGGTCACAATTAGGTCACACCAAAGCCAAGTGTGACCTGATTTTTGGCCCATTCCAGGCTAAACAATCCCAGTTCCCTTAACCATTTCTCAGAGGAGAGATGTTCCATCCTGCTAATAATTTTGGTGGCCTTCTCTAGAATTCCTCCAACAGCTCCCTGTTCTGGGGCCTCAGAGCTGGATGCAGCACTGCAGGTGGGGTTACACCAGAGCATAGTAAAGGGGCAGAATCCCCTGGCCCTGCTGCCCACAGGGCTCTGGATGCAGCCCAGGGCATATTTGGCTTTCTGGGCTGTGAGTGCCCGTGGCTGGGTCTTGTCCAGCCTCTCAGCCCCCAGCAGCCCCAAGACCTTCCTCATCTACTCACTACCCAGCCTGTCTTACTGGGGTTTGCCCTGAGCCAGGTGCAGCACCTTGAATTTGATCTTGTTAAACCTCATGAGATTCCCATGGGCCCAGTTCTCAAGTTCGTCCAGGTCTCTCTGGATGGTGTCACACCCTTCAGTGCAGTGTGTCAACTGCACTACTCAACTTGGTGTCTTTATTGTTTGCTAGTCATTCTGACACTGTGTCATAAGAAAGAAAAATAGGACCTTCATGTAAAATGTATTGAAAGAGATAATACAGGAGAATCATACTAAATGGTTCAATGTCAAAGTAGGAATTTAATTTTCCATACACCTAGTAATACTTGGTATTTCATCAACAAACTGAATAATAAAGGCTAACTTTCCCAAATGTGCAGGTAACAGGCAGGAAAGTGTTTTAAGTATGCTGAAATTTGAAAAGATGGTGGAATATGAGTTTGGAAAATACTGAGCCAAATAATAAAGGTGAATAGATATTACCTCAGACATAGTCATCTATATCCACATAAGGTGGGAAACAACCTTGTAAAATAGTCTAATTCTATTCTATTATAAATTTTTAAGGAGAAAGAATGGATTTACTATCTGAAACTGCATCACTGAGTATCTGGACAGTGTGTTTCCTACTGTACTTGATCTGCATGTGGTTTGCATGAAACTGTTACAGATGCACCTTGAAATCATGAAAATAGGTGACGCCAGTATTTTTTATGGAAAAAAGCCAAACCAAAACAAAAAGGATAAAGCTTTTTGTTATTCTTCTCACTTCTCACTAACTTGTTACAGCTTCCACCATTTATCATTCAAGTCAATATATATAAGTCAATTTTTTACACTATACTGGCATCCTGTTGAGACTGAAGTCTAAGTGTGTTAGACTGCAGAAATATAAGACAGACAGGCCATTTCCTCTATAAGACAGGAACCAAAAAAGGTTTGTGCAAGGCAGGAGATATATTGTAAAAATCCTTTTCTGGAGAAGTTCTATAGATCAATATCAAACATATATAAGCTGTAGAAAATTTTGCAGAGGTCTTTTCTGTTTTGTTTAAAAATTGCTGCAATTCTTTGTAATCAGTATTGGCTTTTTTATGACAGTGGGATTAATGAAATTTACAGGCGCTTCCATGAAAATTCTGATGAAGAATTCCCCTTGCAACAATTTTTAAATCTGTGTGAGTGCATGGTATTCCAACTTCAAGTTTCACAAATTAGTTTGGAAAACTGAAATGGGTTTTGGGAAGGAAGTTTCGTATAGCTCCTTCCTTAAGAAAGGTTATGTTTATCTCTGTCTTAATAGTGTGACCAACAACTAGCAATTATTAGCAATTACATCATCTTAGAGAGTCTTTTAATTAGATTATTTTAACAGACTCTTTTCTAAAATGCCTTTGTGAACTCCACTTCTGAGATACCTCTTTAAAACTTAAGTTTCTGTGCATTCCATGCTAATTTTACTTGGTACTGTCATGTTAACTACTGTTTCTGGCCTTCCTTAATATATCAGAAGCTACATACTATGATTTGTCAAGCTAACATACAAAACTTGTATTTTCCTGCTTGAATAATAAAAAAAAAAATCCTGCAAAAATTGTTCAGATCCTTTCTACAGGGACACGTTTTCCATATTCAGATAAAACAAATATCTTGTTAAAACATCCTTATGATTGAGTCCTTTTGACACCCAAAATATGTAAATTCCTGAATTAGGCTGGTGAGTCCTTCTGATAATTCTGTAGACACAAGAGTTGATGTCATATTTTCATGTGGTACACATTTTCTTGTCTCAAACACTTCATGACATACACCTGTACCTACTACCCTACAGAAGCACTCACTACTTTCCTCTAAAATATGAAATTCTTGAGGTTAGATTCTATCTCTGTTAAATCCATGTGCAAAAAAACCACAGTGACACAATGAAACCTGAGATCTGTCAGTATTATTACCCTCTTCTATTTTTTTTTAAATCAAATTAATAAACTAATCTATTTTCACAATGTATTGGACAAATCCTCACTTAAACAATTTTATGATTATGCCAAAGGCTTTGTAAGTTAGAAGACTCCTGTGTAACATCTGTCCTGACAGGAAATCTGTCCTCTAATTGTGGCAGATAAGCTAAAATATAAACACAATACTTAACATTTTTGCAGACTTCCTGGGAGCACTCGCTGTTTTAATTAAAAGAAAAAAAAAAAAAAAAAGCCAACAAAGAGAATTAAAATGACCTTGCCTCTTTGAATTAGTGAGGGTTGGTGTGTGCAAACATTAAATCAATGGCTGGCATCAGCCCTACTCAGCTGTAGCAAGATCTGTAGTAGTCATAATTTGAGCTGTAAAATATTTGTCTTTTACAGCATTCTATCCTCCTCAGTACCTACTGTGCTAACACCTGTCTCAGCTAGGACTTCTGTTTGAAGGTGGTGTAATGATCTGGCAGTTGTGCTGCACAGATACACACTGCAAACAATAGATTCCTGCAAGACCTCAGGGCTCTAGCTCTCCCCATCAGTGTAATGACTGCAAAAAATACATTACACTATTTTTTTTTAAACTGCCACTGGGTAAAACTGCATGCACACTTTTTAGTGAAACTGATTGTGAGATTTTAATTGTTTGTTTGTTTCCTTGCTTATTTGTTTTAGAAACAGATTTCAGATAATACCTACCCTGCTAGATATTACAAAAAGTATACTTAAGTCCATATGTAATAAAGAAAGAAACTTTCCTATGTAAGTCTGTCTTAAAGGCTTTTTTACTCAGTTTACAATAATTCATGTTTATAATTTGTCTCCAAAAGTGTAATTTTATATTCAGATCTTACAGTATGGATTCCCTTCATTCAACTCATAGGTGTGTAAGAATAACATTAGTTCCATTTTGTCCAATGTTTTTGTACAGGATCATATCTATAAGCAAGGAGTTTGCTTTGGGGTTTTTTTTGGTGGGGCTTTTTGTTTGTTTGTTTGGGGGTGTTGGTTTGTTTATTTTCTGGGACTTTTTTTGGGGTTTTGTCTTTCGGCTGCTTATTTGGTTTTTGGTTTGGTGGGGGTATGGTTTTGGGAGGAGCGGTTTTAGGGAGGGGGGGTATGGGGAGGGGTGGTATTGATTTATTTCCAGAGAAAAGAACAATGATGGAAAAGAAAGTTGCCTACTGGAATGGAAACAGGTGCAAATAATTAATGTGACCACATGTGGGGAAAAAAGGGAGAGAAAATTGCAGTCAGCATACATATTATGAAAAGATTAAAATGGAGGAAGGAGAGGAAGGAGGGATGTGGACAGTTACAGATACAATTACAACAATATAGAAAAATATAGGGAGAAAATTAGGTTGTTACTCCCTGAATGGAATGTGGTCAGCATGCCCAACTTTCCACACATGCTAAGGGGGCCTAAATGGAAAATGGAGACATCATGGCCAGACTCTGTTAAAATCTTTGCAAGAGGGGGAACATGGTAGTACCTCGTAACTGATAAGGCTACACAGCAGCTGTCAACAGAGGGAGAAAAAAGATTTCTTGCTGTTGAACAGGCAACCATGCCAAGATCATGGATGCTCACCTCCATCCCCAAAGGTTATCTCCAGTGTAATTCTGACATTACTGGTCTCCAAGATATATCTACCCTCCCACTGAACATGAGGTATTACTAGAATCATTCAAACTCCACCTTAACGTAAAAATTAATATAAAAATAAGTTAGAAATGGAAGAATAGAGAGAAAACTCTATTGTAACTTCTGGGATCAGTTAACAGGCTGAACCTGTCTTCTCCTCCATAGCAACAATTATTGAGTACAAACCATACTCTATGCAGGATGAATGATCATTTTGAGATAGCTTTTTTTAGGGATTAGGCCTAATAAGTATATTGCTTTGATCATATTTTTGCAACCAGATACTATGACTGTCAATCTTCAAACCCTACTGTCACAGTTTTCTGTTATATTAACAAAGTGTTCCATAAACTTGTTACATGTGAGTCCTTCAAGGGCACTTACAGCTGCTGCTAGTTGGTAATAGTTGATTGTTGCAGTCCAGAAAGCAGACTCTCTCATGTTGTTAGTGGGTCAGATTTTTCCTGGGACACTGAAAATTAAAGGTGTGGGGACCTGCAAGTGGGTTTTTCTGTTTTCATGTGACCCTCTAAGTTCTAGTCAAACTGCCCTCGAGTCCAGCAGACTTTTCAGTGAAGGGTCCCATAATGGAACACTGGCAGGCTGGTCGGACAAGAAGGTCTCAACTAATCTGGGGCACTGATAGACTAATCAAACACAAATGGTTTGGGAAAATCTCCCTATTCAAGTAATAGACAATTGATGTAATCAGCAGGCTTGCCTGGATAAATAGATGCAGAAACACAAATATAGTCCACCCAAGCTTGGAAGAAGCAGACTCAAAAAGTTTTTGAAGGAAGAAGAGAAGATGGTCAAATGCATTGAAAAATTTTAGACAGAGCAAAATTCTAAAAGGGTGTGTGGCACACATTTTCTTTATAGATATTTGTCACTGGGTGTTGAACCCACAAAAAGAGATACATACACAGATAAACCTGTATGTTTGTATACTAGCTGCTTTGTATCAAGAATTTTGAAATTATTTCTTGAGCACTGAAACATCTCTGATTTTTTTTTTCAGCCTTGCTATTACTCTTTTCATTTTTGTCCTTGCAATGCTTCTATTTAGGTAAGTATCATTTGAGTCTGTATGCACATATGTATTAACTTCAGAAGTTGAATTTTGTCTTCAAGGTCTTGCATTATGTGATCTTTATCGCCATTTCAGCTTCTTCTTTGCAATTCATGCACTATATTCCACTGTTCCTCTCTGTTCTGTGTCTTCTGTTAAACTGCTTCCAACATTTGAACAAGTTTCCACCCCATAAACCGTGAACAATCAATGGTTTGCTTCAACAATCATTGTAATTGTCATCTTTGCAGTCTATTAACACGTCAAGTTAGTCTCCATAGTGATTAGATTGAAGAGGTATGCATGTGTGCCCACATACTTCTTTCTGATTTAAGAATCACACTGAAGAAGTTTACCTGTTTGAGGTTGACACATACGCTCAAAATACCTGATCTATAGTAGGAATATAATATATTTACATGCGTATGCATATAAATATAAATGGAAACTTCTCTGTCAAAGGAAATCAAAACAACAATCATGTCGTCTGCTACTCTGTATTCGCCACCTCAATAAACGCAAAATTTAAAAGAAAGGATTCAGAAGAAATAAAGAGCAAGTTATTTAGCATTTCTTATGACTATTCACTTATTCTTCCAAACATCTTTGCATATTTTTTCTAAAAATGAGATTTTTTTTTTCTCAAAATGAAAATATTAAAGGCAGTTTCACCTCCTCCATCCCCTTCTTTAATAATAAAATAGCAAGAAAGTTTGTGGATGAATGGATAGAATACAAATGATTTATTAAAAGTCATAAACACACAACATGTAGAGAGAGACACTGCAAGAGACACTGCACAAGAATCTATATAATTTAGCATAATATGATCACCTGCATATAAATAATACCTCAAAGATCGAGAGGAGACAGAAACAAAGGGGACAAAAGGTCCATTCAACTTCATTTAATAAGAGGAAATATTAGAAAATTATAACAACGGCTATTTTGTCTTAGGTCCTTGAAATTGTGGTTATAGATTGGTTTAATATAATTTAAAGTTAAATGTGATATATAATTTCTGTTAACAGATATGAAATTAGCTTTTCTTGAAATATCTAGGTTGCTAGGCCCTGTGTTTATAATCCCTAATGGGTGCCTCACTCTTTTAATTCTCTTTCTGACTAAAAGAGTCATAAATTAATACTGATGCAGATGTCTTTACTTAAAGCAAACCTAATGTCTTCAAAGTGCTACACTGCAATTTAGTATTCTTACAAAAGAAGCTATTCTAAGATTTACGATCTCTTTTTTACCAGCTTCTGTCTGCAATACTTGAGATGATATTCTGCACGTAAGAAAATTTTGTGGGCTTTAGCATCTCATAGGAAAAGTTAACTTCTAAATCAGTAAAGTTATTTTGTCCTTGAAGGACAAAATAACACTGTTCTTGAAGCAACTGGGAATATTTTCATACTTAAAAATATCGTGAAGTGCTTTCCTATCCAAGAATCCTGAACTGTAGCCTTTCTGTGGAAGAGAACAAACCTTTAAATTGCTGTCAGAGAAGGTCTTACTTTCTACCAGACCTTTTATTGGTACTGCACTCAAATTAAATCCTGTGATTGTTTTGGAATATAAGGAACCTTACAATTAAACAACATTTTACAACAGAAAAAATCACATACATCAGAGCAGGCATTTACAGAATCACAGAATCAACTCAGTTAGAAAAGACCTTTGAGACCATCAAGTCAAACCTATGATGGAATGCAACCTTATCAACTACACTACAGCACTGAAGTGCCACATCCAATTTTTTCTATAACACCTCCAGGGACCACCTTCCAATTCCCAATCACTCATTCTGGGAAAGACTTTTTAATATTCAGCCTAAACTTCCTCTGGTGCAGCTTAAAACTTAGCCTGTTACTACTGGCTGCCTGTGAGAAGAGGCCAACCCCCACCTGCCTACAGCCACCTTTCAGGCAGTTGTAGAGAATGATAAGGTCTCCCCTGAGCCTCCTTCTCTCCAGGATAAAATACCCCAGCTTCCTCAGCCACTTCTCACAGGATTTGTGCTCCAGCCTTTTTGCCCTTCTCTGGACATGTTAGAGCATTTCAGCATCCTTCCCAAGCTGGGGACCCCAGAACTGGATACCATACTCAAGGTGTGACCTAACCTGTGCCAAGAACTTCCCTGGCCTGCCAGCCACACTATTCCTGATAAAGGCAAGGAAAAATGCTATAAATGTTAACTCTATGACATGCACATGCGGCAAATGCTTTTTCAGACACATAACTTAAAAAAAAAAAAAAAGTAATTGATTGAAAACTCAAGATGTTTCATACAAATAATTTTTTTACTTTAGGCTACATTTAATTTGTAAAGAACTGTTTCTAAACATGCATCCAGAAGAGACTTAGTATCAGATCAAACTAAATATTACGTTTAATTCCTAATAATTTTGACGACTGAAACTGTTTTTTTACAGTCCTGTGTAGAAAGAACTCTCATGATATCTCACTGCATGTGTGTGTGTGTGGGGGGGGACAGGTAAAGCCTTGCCCTGGCAAGACAGTGAACTGCCCCACATGCCCTCCAGCCCTAGAGGCTGTATCCCAGCCCTGCAGTGCCGGCCAATTATTGACACACTGGAGACAGGGCTCTACTCTTCCCTAGCCCTTTTCTGAGCGGCCAAATGACTGGAAGTTCCACCTGGGGGAAGGGCCATGAAGTCTGAGGGGTATTTAAGGGCAAGAAGTAGGCTTTTATGCTTTTCTTGACTCTACCTTCTTGGAATTTTAGTGTGAACACCACTGGAATGCAGATGTTGGTAGCTATATGTGTGGTTTTCTTTTTTTTTTTTTTTCTGTCTTTCTGTCTTTCTTTTCCTTCTAATTACCTCCTCTTTGAGTGTTTGGGTAACTTAACATCTGATCAGTTTAAAGTTTGCTAAGTTTAATGATCCAAGTTAATCCTGTGAGAAGTGTTTTATGTTGATTGGACATTGTACTAAATCTTTCCCCAAAGTTCCCTAAAGTTTTCTAATGTTTGCCAGTAAAAGTTGGTTTGACCTCCTGATAATATCTTGTCAATATTTCTCCCATGTGTCCTATTTAGAGTCCATGAACCACTAGAAGTCCTTTCAAAATTCTTACTGAGCAAGTTGATTGGGGTCTTACATCATTTTTTAAGATCTTAGGCTTTCTTTTACATTTTGCACAAATTTATTTTAACATAATTTTGAACAGTATCAGGCAGAGCACAATGAATCCCCTAGAGCAGGGCCTAAGTAAACTTTTGCAGGGGTGGTTTTTGCTTATTGGGGTAGCATGTTCTGGGCACTTTCTCGACCTTAGCCTTGTGATCAATGGGCTTAAAAACTAAAAGTCTGTTTGATGTTTTCTTCTGTTCCAAAAGACAATTTAACTTAACAAATAGATTGGTTTGCTGAACAAAGCCTGAAGAATTCACTGATACATAGGCATATAGAAGATAACAGCTTATACAGTATTTATAAGCGTTGACAATCTGGGCTAAGTTCAGGGCAGGCTACTAAGAAGGTAGAGTTGAAGCCCTCATCCTTTGTGAAGAGGCCAAGACACCAAGGCTGGCTCAAACAGGAGAAGGGATGTCTTTGGGAGCATCCCTGGCACTGACCAGAAAGGACAGGAAGGGATGGAGTTGCTGTGAATGTAAAGCTCTTCACAGCAACACATGAGAAGGTAAGATGTAGTGGCAAAAGTTGAAACATGGAATTCTTAGGGTGGGGATAACAAGAAACCTTTCCCCAGTGCAGGCAGTCCAGAGGTGAAGCCAGAGCCCAGGGACATTAGTTCACCTTTGACCTGGAAACTTTCACATTTTGACTGGCTTAAGTCTAAGCAGCCCCACCTAAACTCCTATTTGAGCATGCTCTGGGCAGAGTCTGGGCCTGGAAACCTCTCCAGGTCCCTGCCAGCCTGAATTGTCATATGTTCCCGTGGTAATCACATTATTTGCTAAAATTATGAGTATAAATCATATATTGTTTAGTCTCATGGATTTAAGGTTTGGGTAATCTATGCACTGGTAGATGAAAAATTCACTTTTTTATTATTTTTAAGTTTTACTTTCATCACATCACAGTCAACAATGTGTTTCTTAAACTCAAGGAATTTGATAAACAGGCTATGACTCGACAAAGAGTCAGGAGGAAGAAAAAAATAGTCAAAACCAAATCTACTTCTGCACAACATTAATCTTTGATGATGGAAATCTTCTTCCCAGATAGAATTCAAAAGTTTAATGAGAAGGCAGTGTTCTTGCTTCACTTGAATAAAATCAGCTACCATGTAAGTACAATGAACAGGATGAAATATAAATATAGTGATTTCCTTGTTTGTTTCATTTTATTTTCCTTTTCTGCATCTTCTTCATGTCTATTGGCATGGTTCATGGAACAGTTATGAAAATATTTTCATTTCAGTGTTTTTTGTTTGACATAGAATCATAGCATTAAATCATCATGGAATTGTTTGGGTTGAAAAGGATCTATTTAGATCATCTAGTCCCAACCCCTCTGCCATGGATCATTCAATAGATGAAGTTTCCCAAAGACCCAATCAACCTGACCTTGAACACTTTCAATGATGCTGCATCAACAACATCTGATCAACCTGATGCAATGTTCCACCACCCTTATAATTTGAAAAAAACCCAAACCTCTTTAGGTCCAGTCTAAAGATACTATCTTTCATTCTTACAATGTTATCCCTTGTCCTGTCAGTACAGGCCCTCTTCTGTCTCCATCTTCCTTAAAAGCTGCCTTTAGATATTGAAAGGCTGCAATAAGGTGTCTGTGAAGCATTCTTTTCTACAGTGTGAACAACCCCAACTCCCTCAGTCTTTTTTCACAGAAGAGGTGTTCCAACCCTCTGATCAGTTTTTTGGACCTAATCTGACAGGCCCACATCTCTCTTGTGCTGAGAATTCCAGCACCGGACACAGCACTCCAGGTGAGGGCTCTGTAGTGCAGAATCACCACTCCCAGTCTGATAGCTACAATTTTTCTGGGATAAAATAATTTGTCAGGGCTGCAAGAATACATTGCCAACTTATGACAGATTTTACATCCACCCATATCCCCAAGCCCTTCTCCTCAAGCTTGGTCTGAACCCATTAGCTTCTCAGCCAGTACTGATGTTGGGGTGCTGCCCCAACACAGGTTCCAGACCTTGTACTTGGCATTGTTGAACCCCATGAGGTAAGCACAGGACCATATCTCTGGCCTTTCACGGTCCCTCTGGATGGCATTGCTTCCCTCAAATGTGCTCAGCAGCATCACTCAGTGCCAATTTTGCAGTGTCCTCAACAAAACTGCTGAGGATGCACTCAGTCCCACTGTCTGTGTTATTAACAAAGGCACTAAGTAGCACTCATCCCCATACAGTGTCCTCCTCAGGAAGGCCTCTGATCAGCCAAGCCTGGATATTAAGCCATTGACTGCAGGTCGTGGGAAGCAACCACTCATCCAACTTCTAACCTGTAACAATCTATCTACTAAATGCATATCTTGTAAATTTAGAGACAATAATATTGTGGGGGAGGGGAACACGTCAAAGCCTTGCAGAAGTAAAACAGATTACACCAATTGCCCTTATCCACCACTGCAGTCACTCAATTGTAGAAGGCCATCAGCCTTCACAAAAGGCAAATTGTGTGTGACTAATCCATCCCAGTGTGGGATGTCACACCATGTAACTGTGTCTCATTACCCTCCTGTCATCCATATGACCTGGTAGAGCTTTCAGAAGAATCTGCTACATAACAACATAACATAATGTAACATAACATAACATAACATAGCATAGCATAGCATAGCATAGCATAGCATAGCATAGCATAGCATAGCATAGCATAGCATAGCATAGCATAGCA
>VZUI01056685.1:0-20464 GCA_013401135.1 Cettia cetti | reverse complement strand
TATCTCTATCTCTATCTCTATCTCTATCTCTATCTCTATCTCTATCTCTATCTCTATCTCTATCTCTATCTCTATCTCTATCATCTCTATCTCTATCTCATCTCTATCTATGTAAACACACATACCTTCTCTTTAATTTCCTTGTGCTGCATTAATAGCAGGAAAGAATTTAAACACCTTCTTGTGCCTTCACTTTTCTTTTTAGCCTTTATTTTGGAATAAAACTTAATGAGCAAGTGTGCCACAGAGAACAGCAACACATTTTTATTTTTCTGGCCACTCACCTGACACTTAAGCTCCTTTCTGCTGCTGTGGCAGCAAACAAGTTGCTCATGGAACACCATTTCAAGGCTCCTGTGCATTGAGGGGTTGCCAGAAGTGGTCACTGGATAAATGAAAACCAAGTTTGCCTGTCTGAGCCTTGACCTAAACAACTCACCAACAATTAGTGATGAAGTAGATATCACTTATTGACTTTCACTTTTCTGGTGAAATTGCTGACAAGCCAGAGAACACTGTGCTTTGAGGAAATAAAGAATGTCAGTATTTGAAATGGACTTCAGGTCATTGCACACTTACTGTGCAAGTCTGGGGTGTTTTGGAATAATGCTGTTAGTGACATGTTAATATGGCTGGTGCCTCAGATGTGCAGAAACAGATTTTATTTTCTGCATTAAGGATTTTTAAGCTTTTTTTTTTTAACCACTGCAGGGAAACTTGTCCTGCTTTTCAGCCTTACATCCCAGAATTCTTTTTAAGGAGGAGGATGGCTGTGTACCTAAAGAACCAAGCATATTTGTTTCCTTTTCTCAAGAGCTGTCTCCGCATTACATGTCTGACATTAAACACCAAGTCAAGTACATAATCACTCCCTGAAATTAAAACTTGAAATGCCCTTTCCCAGGGGAAGGTGTTAAAAATCCACCTCACAAGCTCCTACTTCCTCTGGTCCATTTTTGCCCTTTGCTATTTAATTAGAAACTTTACCAGGCTTTGGGTTTTGGTTTGGGTTTTTTTGTTGTTGTTTGTTTGTTTGTTTGTTATTGTTATTATTGTTGTTGTTGTTATTGCTATTATTATTATTATTCCATCCCCAGTCTCAGACTCTCAGACTCACACCCTGGTGCTCTGAGACAGAAAAAGGGGCCTCCACACCACAGAGTTTGCTAGTGAGTGCAAGTACAGGAGGTACTAAACTAACCAAAGGGGAAAAGGCTATTTCTGGCAAACACAGAGAACCCAAAACACTGAAAAGCACATGCATTTGAGGGAGTGGGGTAGGAAGTTGTCTTTTTAAATACATTTTTCTCTCTTTTTCCATAGCTTATTCCATTCCTCACTTTTCCCGCTATCACCTTTTACTACTCTTTGATTTTGTCTATCACTTACTAGTCCTTCATATTTTGGTTTTTTCAGATCTATTATAAACAACCCAGCTGTGCTGCCAGTTGCAAAATTAGGAGTTCAGTCATTCTATAGAAATTATACTCATTGGAGAGCATTGAATTTGATGCACTGAAGTCAAATTATGCTACAATAAAAATCAGTATAAAGAAAATCTATTCACAAAACAGTCTAAAGCACTGTGATTTTTTTTCCCCCTCCACTGTCCAGCAATTATTTGAAAATCAGATTGACTAGGATCTATCCAAGTTTTAAACTTCATGATATTGTTACTACAAAGTCCCACTCCTGTTTGGGAAAGCTTGAGAAATGTTGATTTTTTGTGAAAAGTTTATTGACTTATAATGAATTATTATTATTATTATCATTATTATTGTTGTTGTTGTTGTTTCTGCTACTATTTTTATTGTTGTTATTGTTATTATTGTTACTACCACTACTACTACTACTACTACTACTACTACTACTACTACTACTACTACTATAAAAAAACCTACTAAACCTACTTATCAGGATACTTTGAAACAATAATCAGTTTGCATACTGCCCTCTATCTCCATGATGGTTAGTAGAAAATCTACTTTTAATAGCTTGCTGCAAATCTGGTGGTAAAGTCTACAGAACTAAGGAAAATGAAACACTGGATTATGAACTGTGCTGGTTTTGCCTGGGATGGAGTTAACTTTCTTCCTAGTGGCTTCTATGGAGTTCTTTAGGATTTGTGATGAACACAGAGTTGGCAATTTATAAAAGTTTTTGTTGTTGCTGAGCAGGGATGCACAGAGCCAAGGCCTTTTCTGTTCCTTGTTCTGCTGCTACCAAATCTTCCAAAATCATGGGGTAAAACAAAACCATTTGACACTGCCTGTTTAGTGTCAGCAAGTCAGGAATTACTTTGTTCCTGGGTAGGGTCTGTGTGTATGGCTGACAAAATTTTGGCCCCCCCACAGATGCAGACACAAAACTGTCACTTTCTTATACTTTTTTCTTGAACAAAGAAACTAAGGTCTGGTGATTCTAAATTACATAATCCTCTTTCATTAATCAGTATTCTCTCCTCTATCAGTTACTGATTTCTCACTTCTCATGCTAATTAGTCCATATTTTTTAGTCTGTTTAGCATATTTTTCTTCTGCTTGGGGTTTTCCAATGCAAATACAAAGTCTTTTTTGGTCTCTTCTTTATCTTCTATTTTCCACAAAATGCCCTTGTGGCCCACAAATTCTGCATTCCAGATGTCCAACCTCAACAATACACCTCTCTCTCTCCTCCAGACTTTGTTCATTGAAGCTTATCAAAGTCAGCTTATCAAAACTTAAAGTTTCAGTAATTTTCTCAAGCTGTGTTCCTGCAAAAGTAGCTCATGACAACTTTGATAAATGCTAGGTAAGAGTAGTTTAAGAATAACACTCAACTCATAATTAGTATAAATATATATATGATATTATATATATGATTCCTTAAAACAATTAATTTATGCATTAATTAAAGCCATTACCTGAAATTATTAAAAAGTTTTATTGTTTCCAACACTGCCATGCTGGGGAGGGGGCTAGGGGTGCCTGGGAGGTTTGGAGGGGACACAGCCAGGACAGGTGACCCAAAGTGACCCAAAGGATGTTCCAGATCATGTAACAGCATGCTCAGTATGGAAACTGGGGACAGAAGGAGGAAGGGAACATTTGGAATGATAGTGCTTGTTTTCCAAGTCATTTCTCTGCAGGATGTGACTGCTCTGCTGCAAGGGCTGAACACATTCTTGCACATGGGAAACAGGGAATTGATTCCTTGGGATTTTATTGCTAGTGCACAGGTTTTTGCTTTCCCTATTACAGTGTCCTTGTCTCAATCCATGAATTCTCCAGCTTTTACCCTCCAAATTCTCCCCCCAGCCACTCCGGTGGGGAAATGACTGAGCAGCTGCCTGGGGTTGGGGGCTGGCCGGGGTTTCAACTTAGACAGGTACCAAATTTGGGTATTTATCACTGAATTCAGTATGTGGAGTGGTACATGAAAGCAGAAAGCTAAATATGTCAGAATAAATGCAGTTATTTGCACAAATGCATTTTGTAACCAGGACCGATCATAGAGGTGCAGGGGAAAAATTTTAAGGGCCATATTATCAGTTGATATAAAACTGCACTTCCCTAAACAAGTTCTCCAATGTTGAAAAGCATTGAAAAACCTAGGTTTTTCATTCTTTAAACCAGCATCAGAATGGAAGATTAGACAATAACAATATTTCTGAGCAAACATCAGGAAAGCATTATCAGTTTCAGATTTATAGTGAAAGAAAAACATGAGCAACATTGTGATGGGATATTTCTGTTCAAGTTAATACAGGGAGGAGATGTCACTTCAAAACACACATTTTGAATACATGAATTCTAAGGAACATCATTACTGAAAAAAGCCACATCAGCATTTAAGTTCTAGGTCCTGAGAAAAGAATAACAATAAAAGGAGGAGCCAATGCAAATTCACATTTCTTCTGAGGTTGTTTGTTGCAGCAATTTTACAGGAAAAACTTTCATATTCCCAGTGGATCTCAAAAATTTGAAATTAATGTTACTTTACATTAATTCCATCACCACATGTTCAGGGAAAAGTCGCAGTAATAGTCCTTTCCAACCAATTCCTCTTACTTATGTACGAAGGATAGAAGTGGCAGAGCTATCAAGGAGAGGTAAATGGCAGGAAAATTACAGAACTAGAGACACACAGGATAAAAAAGAAAAAAAAAATTGTCTTTTGAAAGAATTATATGCCAGAGAGAGGAAAATGTGAGGAGGAAAAATAAACCCACAGCCTTTTAGAAAACCAGAGCTTTTGAAGTATTTTAGGGGCCTCTCTGAGATGTGATGTGAAAGTGCTGGAGAATTGAACTCAGCCTGTGCTGAACAAAGCTCCTGGTAAATATTGTAACAAAGGCTATTTATGCAATCAGAGGACAGAGGGGAAGGATGCTACTGCATTAGGAGAACTCTATAAAGTTCAGGAAGGTCTGCCATCAAACTCTGCAGTCGGGAGGCATATTTATTTACATAAAAGTCAGACGATACATTAGACTGTGCCTGCCTAGACTCAGATAGATGAAAGGAGTCACAGCTCCAAATGAATATTAATCCACTGCTATGGCTAATTTTAACAGCTTGAAAGTCAACAAACACATTTGTCTTGGGTCCGAAAGGAATAGATGTGCTTTTGAAGTGCAGTGATGAAATTATTGCAAGAAATAAAAAGCTAACTATTGTAGCAAGTGTTAGGAAAATGAAACAGTGTCTTGTCAGGTATCTAAAGAGAAATGAATGCAAATAAATTTTAATTAAATGTGAGAATTACAACAATTTTTTATGCTTCAAAGCTATGCATTACACTCATTTATCTTCACTTCTTCACTGTTATTAATGGGTAAAATTGGCTTTTACTATCTGTGACTCTCTTACGGTATGAAGATGTTCTTTTTTCCTCTGTGTGTCAAAACACATCTCGCAAAAATGTTGTCACTGGCCTAATGTTGTTAGTGCCTGAATGGCTGATAGAACTCAGCAGGAAGCAATAAATAGGGACTGAGCTTCCTCTTCCATTCCTACTAAAGTACTGAAATTGGCTCTTAAACCAGTTTTATAATGGCATTGTTAGACTTACTACTTTTCTCCTGCTTTTTGGACAGTAAAGGAGAGATTGATGAAGCATTAATTTTTTTTTTTAATTAATTTTATTTTTTTCTTGTCCCAGCAGCTTTTCAAACAGAATTTAAATGTGCATAAGAGAAATCTGATAAATCAGGAAGAAAAACACATAATACTGGAAAAAGAAAGTACAGTAAAATACATGAAATTATGAAAGAAAAAATTCAAAAGAACAATCAGGAGAGAAGTTAGCAGAGCTAAGATTTGAAGTCAGGTTCAGATCACCACTTACAGGGGACATAACACCAAGGACATCAGATTGGAGCACTGTTGTTACAATGGCATGAGATGGTGTTAAATGTAACTGTAAACACCTTGAATTTCCCTTAGAACACTAATACACTCTAGAATTCATTATAATATCCCAAATATCTATTGATTTCTTAGATATCATACATTTCCACAAGAAAATATTTCTGTGAGCCAAAAAAGCACCCTGGGCGGTCCTGTGTATGAATTCCTTATGACTAGGGTGATGACCTCTTCCATGAACCATTTAAAATGTGAAAATTATCAAAGAAAAGAATATTTCAAATGTATAATAAAAAACCTGTAGCAGTGATATTTTCCAAATAATGGACAAGCAGTATTCAGCTTAGTCACTTAAAGATGTTTAACACCCACATTTGTACATCTTCTAATGTTATCCTCATTCTGTTGCAACAGTGTGTGCCTCTGTTTTGATAAAAATATAAGTGTACATTTTACATAACTGATCATGATAACTTCAGATTAACTTCTATAAAGATCTGAAGGTCATCTACATTTATGAGATGGTTTTTTCTTTTTTTCTTTTTTCTTTTTTCTTTTTTCTTTTTTTTTTTAAAGTCCCCAAGGTAAGGTTTGCAACGCTTCAGTATTTCCTGCTTGGTTGACATCCTTGAAGGTAACTGAACACAATTCACCAACAAGGAATCTGTCATTATTTGGTTCAAACGACTTTGCATTTTTAATGAGTTCTTGTCCTTTTCTGATTCAGAGGAGTCCATTCTGCACAACCTTATCTGATCCTTTAGGACTCTACACAGGCAAACCACATGCATTAGGAGATCATTTTCATGTTAAGAATGGGAATAAGTTAAAAATTACCTTTCTTTTTAGACCTTGGTCTTTTTAGCTCCTGCTTCCTCCACTTCCAGAACTGAGTTTTCCAAGGACATTGCTCATACACCACCTTTACTCCTTTACCTTTGGGCTCCCCACAGAGTGAAAATGTTTCCATAAGACATTTTGGACTCTCTTTTCTGACTGTGGATTCTTCACATTCATTTTGAATGTCCACTGTGTTCACACCCTGACTCCCAACCCCTGGAACAAACTGCCAGACACAGAAGAAAATGTTTTCATTATCACTCTGTAACCCACACCTTCCCAGTATTACAACATCAAAGTGGCATATAAATTTTTCAAAACTGGGTATCACCTTTCAGGATGTAGCCATCAAAGTGAGCTAGCACTATTTCTCATCTTTGCTTGAACTTAAATATTCCCCGAAGGTTACAGGGAGTTACATCAGCTTTGTTCATTTTTAAGAGTTGCTCAGGGTCAGCAACAGCTCAGAAGCAGATTTTCACCAAAAAAAAAAAAAAAAAAAAAAAAAAAAAAAAGGCATTTTTTTCTAATGACACTTCACTTTTCAGAACCATTTTTTAATATTTAGAATGAAAAGCGTGGTGTGACTGAAAAGAGACTTTGATTTTTAAAAAAGCAAGATTTATCAGGCAAAAAAGTGCTGAAACTGCACAGAATCATTTAAGGAATGATGGAATCAGAGAATCTTGGAATAATAGACTCAGGGAGTCATAAGAATCACAGAAACATGAAATCATAAAATCAAGCAATCATAGAATCATGGTATCAAAGGATTGTGGAATCACTTGGGCAAACAATCATAAAATCATGGAGTCACTGAGCCACATACTCATGAAATCATAGAATCATGGAATATTTGCATCATTAGTCAGGGAATCAAAGAATCATTGTATCACAGAGTAATGGAGATAAAGAATCAGGGGACATTAAAATTTCATCACAGTGTCATGGAATCACACAACAATAAAATCAGAAAATAGTTCAATATAGAATCAAGGAATTGGAGAGTCATAAAAACATGGAATCAATGCATTATAGACTACAGAATTATGGAATAATGGATGCAAGGAATCATAGACACAGGCAACTTTAGGGTCATAGAGTCATGGATTCATTGCCACACCTAGAGGTAGATTCACAGAATCACAGAATCAATGCATCATAGAATCATGGAATCATAGAGTCATTGATTCATAGAACCATGGAATCAGTGCATCACATTTTCACGGAATCACAGAATCACAGTTTCAAAAATCATGGAATCATGCATCATAGAATCAGACAATCATAGAGTCATAGGATCATGGAATTGTGGAGTTACAGAGTCAATACATCAAAGTGTAATGGAAGCAAAGAATGAGGAAACCATAGAAAAAATTGCATGATAAAAGCATGCAAACCTACACTCAGATAAACAGAATAATTCAATAATAAACCATAGATTCAGGGAGTTGTAGAGCCATGGAATCAATGCATCACACATCCAAAAAACCATACAATTACAGAATCATAGAATGACAGAATAATTAAATAATAGAATGAGAGATTCTTAGAATTGCAGTATCCCAGAATTATGGAATCGTGGACTCAGAATCATTGAATCACAGGATCATAGAATAATGGAATTATATCTGAGAATGGCAGAAAACTTAAATAATTAAAAAATCATGGAGGCATAGATTTGGAGAATTGTGGAGTCCTTGCAACCTGCATTTTATTCCCAGTGTTCCCAGGCACAGGACTGACCACTGGTACCACATTCACTTAAAGCTGCAATAACTAAGGACAAATGAGTCACTTATGTTTTTTAAAAACCTGCAGAGAATTCTCCTTTACTGTAAAGACAACAAAAATACACATTTTGTCTTTGAGTTTATAGAAGTGCTTTTGTGAACCACAAAACACTCAATTTTTTAGCTATGAAACTTCTTCTCCCCCAAAGGTGTTTGCTTTTTTGTAAGAGTTCATGGGTTTAGATCTATCATCCAAAAATTTTAAAAAATTTAAAAACCCACATACTTTTATAGAATTCTCACTGAAGCTTTTGAGGGAAATGTACATATTTGTTCTAGTAATTATGTTTATTTAGAAGAACGAGAATATCTTTATTTCATATTGCATGTTCAAACATACCTTTTCACTCTGCTCAAGAGTAACGCGTTTGAGGTTTTTTTTCCCATTCTATTTTATTACAGCTTCTAATGCAATCACAAGTGAAACAGCTAGATTCTGGGGGTTTTTTGTTTTTTTTTTTTTTTGTTTGTTTGTTTGTTTGTTTTTTTGAAATTCCCTGGAACAGCAGGAATAAAGGTAAGGACTTGAGAGTGAGAATGGAACTAGAAAAGTTAACGAGAATGACACCACACTGCCAGCATTCTAGTGCAAGGTGGTGACAGACCGATATGAGGAAGATATAAGAGGAAAAAATGTTGCAAGAAAAGAGAATATAAAAAGTCAGTATCTCAGCTATTTCCGCACTGTCATTTAACATTGTCTCTCTTCACTAATTCCTGTTGACTAATTTCTACTGACTTCAGGGGGCTTGTGCTTTTTTGGTGGGGGATTTTTGGTCTAGTTTTTTGTTGGTGCTCCTTATCAAGATATCAGCAGCTTTGTTTGCAGAAATTGCTAAATTAAATAACAGCTGTCAAGTAATTATCTCTTATGCATATATATTGTAGACTTAATAAAGTCTTTCAGTATGGTTAGCCCAAGTCATACTCTTTCCTGCTCATTTTAGTCAGGGAAATTTGAACTGGTATTCAATTAACCAGATTCAGCTTTGTTTTGTCCCCATGTTAGTCTGAACATAAAGCTCTTTTTCATGCCTTGCATTCACACGCATTGCTGTATTGACACGTCTCACCTCCTGGCCACTCTTTTTGAACCCCATTTCACTTTTTACAGCCTCAACAGCCAAACAACCTCAGCCCATCAGAATGTGTGGGGTTCTCCAGCTCCTTAGGAACCCCTGGCAACTTATGGTGCCCATGACTCAAATGATTGTACCTCTTAATAGCCCATTTCTGGATGGTCAAGGAGCTTCCAATCCCTACTTCAGACAGAAAACAATGCTTTACTTTTATACCCCTTAAACCTTAATTTGGAGTTCCAAGGGGAATTATATTCTTCTCTTCCTATAAATTTCAGCCTGGGTAGTATTTCTTGCTTTCAATCTGCGCAACTCCTGAAAGTTTACAAAAAGTTTTGTTTCCACATGCTCAGGGTAAGTGGCATGAGACTGAAAAAGATATACACCTGCATGACTTAATGACAAAAATACACAGATGACAGATTAGGATTACAGCATTTTAAATCACAGCATTTTTAGCGAGTTTTGGATTTGCTAGGATGTTATCACTAACCGAAGGCAGCGTTCCTGGATTCAGAACAGAAACAGATCCTTATTTTGCAATATACTTCAGTAATTCTGATGCTTGTAGATTACTGAATGTTTACACAAATAACAGCAACAAACAAGGTCATGACCATATCACCTTCTGCAGAGTATGAAAACGTATAACCAAAGCAAACATAAAAATTTAATTAAAAATACACAACAAAACAAAATTTTTTGGAGATAAGAGGTTGAAGTATATGCTAGTCTTTAAAAACTACAGTGTTATCTGCATGTCTGTAAATCATCTTTAATTAATACAGTTATTTAATTTTAGACGCATTCTGTACTTGTAAAAGTATGTGGTCATGTATATGATATCACTTCTCCCCTGATATCTTTAATTTCATGTAAGGGTTTGACAGTGGTAGATAGATAGATAGATAGATAGATAGATAGATAGATAGATAGATAGATAGATAGATAGATAGATAGAGATGGTGGTGGCAGGCTACAGGAATGAAAATAAAACTCAGATTCAAGATACCCTCTGGTTATCTAGAACTGTAGTACAGAAAAAAAAAAAAGGAAAAAATTACAGTTTCACATATTGATGTTTTTCCATTTTCTTTCTTCTTCCTGTTTGGAAAATGAGAAAAGGAGTGAGCAAAGAGGTTCCTCTTTTGCTTCTGAAAAGCTGTAAGTACTCAATCTCTGACTTGGTATCCAGCTTCAGCCATTAGCAGATGGCAAACAGGTGCAAGTATGTCAGGTACAATCTAAATTGAGAAAACCCACAGCCCTTAAGATTCTTGCAATATACTACTATTCCTTAATAGTATGGTAAATCTGAAGTACATTAATATTATCTACTAGCTGCTTCTGCTACATTCACTACAAATTTTTTAAAAATCAGTTCTGAAAAAATTTCTCCCCCAAGTATCCTTACATCATCACATGAACATTACAGAATTCTGATTTTTTTTCCTTAAACAGAGAGGAAAATTATCTTTATTTCCCTAGACATAGGAAACAAAATAAAGACATAACACTGGCTCAACTAAAGGGAAAACAAGAACTCAAAGACACCAGAAAAGGGCTCATGTCCAAAAATTTATTCATATTTGAGTAACATTGCAAAATGTTTCAAAATAAAGGTTGCCTAACATACAAGCTTGTACTTACAGATTCTAGTTTACAGGTCTTTTTCTTTTCCCTCCAGTGTATGTCAAGACTTTTAACATGACATTTCAAGACTGTACTTTACCTGAGAAAACTAATCAAAATAATTCAGTAACTTTTGAAATAAGGGCTGAGAAATAATAAGCTGCTTTGCCTAGTACATTGTAAGAGCTGACCTCTAACATTTCCCTGTAAGACCTCATTTATCTCGGATTATAGCACAAAGAGCTTTCCCTTGATTTTCAGTGTTCCTCTTTAGTAGAAGTGATTACCTTATGTGTGTGAAAATCACAGGGGTTTAAGAGGATAGAATTAAAATGAAAGCAGGTTCATCACATAAACAGCCAGGATTTTGATGAAAGACTGGAAACAGAGCTGGTAAGAAGAAAAAACTTCATAAGTGTAAAATAAGCAAATGGCCATTATAAAGGGACCTGAAAATCCTTCCCCAAACTGTTGTTCAGAATGTTGTTCACATGTTGGCTGCCAGGTTAACTGAGGGGGTTGAGACCTGACACACACATGGGAAATTTTCCAAGATTTACCTCAATCTTCTGTAAAGACTGAACTTGCCCTCCTCCCAATGTCAGTGCTCATTATTTAGCCCCAAATGGAAATACAAGTTTACACTAGACATGATGAAAAAGACACGAAATCTTTTGCTGTGCTTTTCATTCTAACTGAGGTAGGAATTAAAAAAAAAAAAAAAAAAAAAAAAAAAAAAAAAAAAAAAAAAAAAAAAAGCAGGAAATGGGACAGGAACTCAAAAACCATCATCTCATGTTTCTTACTTGCTTGTTTATGCATGGAAATATTGTCAGCAGGTGCAGTTAGTGCTACCAATGACACTGTAAATCTTCCAAAATCTATGTTTCAGGGAAGGCAGTGCTCTTGGATACAGGAATGAAATTTTATTTAATATTATGTAGCATGTCTTGCTTGAACTTCACCTTCTGCTCCTCAGTGGCATAGTTTGCCTGAGGCTTTCCCTCTGTTCCTTCCTGTGCAAGGTACCTGATATTCCAGAGCAATTAAAAAAGCTTAGGCACTTGGATCTCTCCACTGAATTCCTTCTTGACAACAAAATAAATTAAAATTAAAAATTAAAAATCATAGTTCTCACAGTTGCAGAGAAAAGAGAAAATCCATTCTACAAATGGAAAAGAGTCAAATAAGGTCTTCCTCTCAAATGAAGCTGGAAGCTTTTGTGGAACGTGCAGTTTGTAGGCAAAGGCAGTGGGGATAAGAAGTGAAGAGCTGTTCTCTGCATACCTGAGAAAGCTGAATGATTTGAATGCAAAGATAACAAACATTTTTCTTGGTAAGTGGCACAGGACAGAATTAAGTGCTGTTGGATAACTACCTTTGAGAATAAAGAGCATATAGAGATGTTCCTTTATTTTTTTTCCTTTTAATTATATGCTGTAGGTCATTAAATCTTCTTATCATACTCCTACACATTCAATTCTTAATGTAACCTGAATATAATTGCCTGTTTTACCAAAACAGATTGGAAGTTAGTCTTTCTCTAGCAAATTTTTATTGCAAGAGCAGGGGAAAAAGGCAATATGGTTTGGGGGTATAATTTGCATGCATTGTATCAGATGCCACATTCTGTTTCCTGGGGGAAGAAAAAAAAAAAAAAAAAGAAAAAGAAAGGCAGAAACTGGACACAGACACTGTTACTGCTCTGTGTCACTGTAATATTTCTTCTCAGTATTCTGCCACAAGCATACATAAGGCAAAACTCATCATATGTTGTACATATAAACTTATAATGCTGTTCTTGTAAAGCACTTCAATTATTGACGTATTTCTGAATCCTAGGGCCAGAATGGATTTAATTTCCTCCATCAGATGAATGTCGGCATCAGCTTTTGACAAAAACAAAACCAACCAACCAAAAAAACAAAAATTAAAAGAAAAAAAAGTCCTGAAGTTTCAACTTTGAGAGCAATGATCATTAAGTGATAAGGCATGTGGCTTCCTAGCCTGGGAAATTTGAAAATTTCAGTCCACACAGTTCAGAATCTTCTGAATATGTCTTATTTCAATTATCCTAAGATTGTAAAAGGGCACTAACTTCAGAATTTACTCTGCTGTTTAAAATTCCCCTTCCCATACCTAGCCTGGCTAATGTGCAGTTAGATTTAAATGAAGAAAAACGCATCTCTCAGCTACTATCTCATTAAAAAGAAAAATGCAACAATGATGCCACAGATAAAAGAAGAAGAAGACAAAATAGGTGCACCATATGGCTATCTGTGTTTTTATATATATATATCTAAAAAGTACTCATGCAGTCTACAAGGTTCATAGTCCTTGGTCCACAAATTATACCAGGCAAGGATGTAATTAGAAATTAATCTTATAAGAATTTTTAGAAAGAGATACAGTAATTTAGAATTTCAGCTGGTTTTTGGGGAATGAAGGTGAAGGTTTATGACGAATGTAGATAGAAAAGGATTACAGTTTTCCTGGTCAGGGAATAGTGGTTGCTGTAGATGAACCTCCAGCTCACCCATACAGGCTTTAGTTACCCACTCTGGAGAGTGGATCAGTATACAAAACTGGAGAGGGAAAAATCAGAAAGGAAAGCGTAATTTCAGAAGGGTTTGTTGGGCCTTAAATGCACTGAGAGAAGAAAAGCAGATACATTTGAAGAAAAAATCAATTGCCAAAAAAAATCTCCTTCTATAATGGTCTATGAGAGAAAAGTTAGATGGTTCTAAATCAGGAATACACTCCAGAAGTGAGATAATACCACTGAAGAGATAAAGAGATAATAGTAAGAAAAATAATGGCCTGTACAATGAAAATTGCTCATTTTTGTCCCTCAAAAATCTAAAATGGAACTTAAAAAGACAAAGAATGAAAACTAAGATTACAGCACAGTCACATTTGGTTTAATCTGAAATACTATGAGGCAATGGAGAGAAGCCCCAGAAAATCAAGGACAAATACTAAGTAAAAACAGGGGCAAGAAAGGGAAAGGAAAACACAAGTGAACTGCTTAGGAAAAGGAGAATAAAAAAGAAGACACTGAAAAAAACCAATTGTATTCAGGACCCTCTCAGTAGCTAAGGTATTTTTTAAATTAGAATAAGGAAAACAGAGATCAAATGATATGTGGTTAGATTATACTCATTCAGGCCAGAGGATCTGGTGATATTTATTTTGATACAATTTCTGAATTATTGATGATTATATGTGAGAAGCAATGGGAAACAAATGAGCCTGGAGAATTGAAAAAGGGCATAGACACTATTTGTCTTCAAAAAATGGTTAAAAAGAGGACAAACTCTCCTAAATTTTATACCCAGGGAGATATCTCAGCAAATGACTAAAAAATTGATATGTAAATACTTTGGTGATTAGAGCATGGATCTACCATGCCACATGATATCAAATCAATTTCATCTCTTCCTTTGAGAAGGTCATTTAATCTACCATAAAAGTAACACAACTGTAATGTAATTTCAATTTTGTGGGACTCCCACATGAGATTTAAATAAAGTGTTTGTAAATAAACCCACTCTCAATGCATAGCTAATGTAGCTGAAAAATCTTTTTGGGAAGCAAACAAACAAACAAACAAACAAGCCTTGATGTAAATATTAACAGTTCAACTTTGCAGAATTCTTCACAATTTAGCCAAATCCAAAGCATTTGGAAGGTTATAAAAGAATGTCAATGTTGTTCTTCTCTTAACATATTTATAAACATATTCTATTCTTGAATGTCCTCTTTAATTAAAATTTGGGTTGCATCTTACTTGTTTTTGTTTGCTCCCTACACACTTACATATATATATATATATACACACACATATATACATATATATATACACACATATACACATACTTAGAGTGTATATATATATATACACACAGAGTGTGTAGGCATAAAATAAGATCTGTTTGCCCTGGGAAAAGTGTTACTTTTCTGCATTGTCTCCTTCTGGCCTTCACTAAAACAATCCTGATGCAGCCAGGATGATAATGAAACTTAATTTGCAATTGTACAGGAAATTTTTGGAAATGTGCATATTCCAAATATCTTCCATCTCATCTGAAATACCACATATTCACAATTTTCTCTTGAGATTTCTCCTACTAATTCCTTAGTTGCACTAAAAGCCATTTATCCTGTGTCCTACTGTAATCACAAGTACCCTTTCTGAAAATAAATGAGTGCTTACATTTCATCCTCACCCTCACACAAATTCCCCTTACTCTTTTCCCTTCTCCTTTAGCTCTGATCTGACAGGTAGTTGCCTCTCAGCCACATTTCCCCACCATCTGAAACACAGAGTTGTCTCCATTCAGTTATCCCCACCTCAAAAATGCCTGAAATTTTAGAGGATTGTTTTGTTTTCCAGTGGGGAGTTCATAATCTGATAATTCCTGAGACACATTAATTCTTACTAATCTCATTCTCAGACATTTGCAGTTCTTGCTGAGGTAGCTCAGTTACCTTTTGCTTGCTGGAAAGCAAACCTAAAAATGAAACACCACCTTTCCTCTCTTCTGTTCGGTCATCTTCATTGAAAGAGATCCAAAACCTTGAGTCTCACATCCTTCAGGCTAAATACAGTTTATGTCTAAACTAGCGAGTAATTTATGCAACAGGACCAGATATAAAGAGCAAATCAGCTCATTTCAGGATTTAGAGGGGTGACAATAGATGGTCTTTAATGTTCCTTCCAAGCCAAACCATTGTGTGGTTCTATGTTTGTAATTTATTCTACTATTTTATCATTTCTGTATTTAAAAAATTAGTTATTCTCAAAAATGTATTTCCTTTTTGATCAGTATATACTTAGCTTTGAGATCAAACCCACAAAACATTAAACTTCCAGTGTCTAAAGAAAACTTTCTTAAAAAGAAATAAAGGAGATGAAGCAACAATATCATTGTCTTTTGGAAACTTCTACTTGAAATTTTTTTTATTTTACATACCAAAATAATGCTGTGCACCAAATTTCAATTTTTATTTTCTTTCTTTTTTTGCCCTCTATTGAAACTAGGAGCTGACAGATGGGGATTAAAAACCTGCATCCATGATTTGGATCATTAATAATGTTCATGTCTGCAAGATGAGAGCCTCAGATGATTTTCCTCAGAAAGGCAAACATTTATGAACATAAATTTTAACACTTCCCCTCTAATATTTACTTTGAATGTTAGCATCAGTAAGATCCCATAGATATTATGAATAAAGAACTGTTCATGAATAAGTCTTCTTCCCCAATTATTCCACTCTGCTTGAGAAACATCAAAGTAGATTTGAGCTGGAATTTTAATTTACAGGGGCTCAAAACATGTAAAAATATTCATGCATCATGGTAAGTGGTCCTTCCTCTGACAAGTGGACTATTTCCAGTAATAAGAAGTCACATTTTGTCACATAAATATATAGTTAAGCAAGGACGCAGCAAAGGTGTTGGCAATAGCAATATTTAATTAGCAGCTAGCTCAACTTCAGCTGAAGATGTAAAATGCATAGCAGCCTCTCCAATATAAAATTCCTGCTTGTCTTATGCCTATAAGGCTATCTTTGAGGGCACAGGCTCCACATCTGTTTTTCTATTTGTTTTGCCAAAATTTTGTTTTCAACATAATCTTTCTCCTCCATTGTTGAGCCTTGCCTTCCTGCAACAGAAGTGATTCTCTACCAAAAAGAAAAAAAGCAAACCGTAAGTCAAATTTTCTCCTGATTTTCTTTGCAGTGCCAAAAAAAACCCTGAATTGTCCTGGCTCCTGTCCACATTGTACATTAAATTGTAAAAGAGCTTTTATTTTTACAGTGAATGTTGGATTTCACCCTAGAGATTGCAGCTATTCATGTTCCAATTTCTACTCACAAGGGAATAAATCAATTGATTAAATTTATGACAATTTTTGAGGTTTTCTTTCCCTGGCTTCTAAGACAGTTTTAAAGAACAATTGAAAATAAATATATCCTGGGAAAGAGCAGCTGGCAAATCTTCTTGGGTGAAAATAACCAAATGCCTGTTACTCTTACAGAATAATTTTAGTTTATTCTTGAAAAGATAAAGCAGTATCACAAATCTGAAGGGAAGGCCTGTTTACATCTTAGTAGTCCCTGGAGTTGATAAAAATATGTTGTTAGCCAAGAATTGACTCTAAATTAATCGCTATAATTTCACTGAATATTCTGTGTACTGATTGCAGAAAATGGCTAGAAGAGAATCTTCTTTTGATTCTAAAAAAAATATTATTTTAGTAGTGGTATTTATTATAGATGCCACAGCAATAAATAGTTTTGAATTCCACTTTAAAAATCATAATTGCTTATATCTACCCTGAACATTCAGAGATTGAAAAGAAATAGTATCCCTTTTGAAATCAATTACTATTTCAGCCTAAAATGAATAATACAGTGAGATATATTGTTACTGGACAATATTTTCTTTAAGAAGTGCTCCATAGTTAACAAATATGCAGCAAATATTTGTAATATTTTTACTTGCATTGTTCCTATGAGTAAGGATTAGAAGAGTCTTAAAGAGCAGCAAAACAAATCTAAATACAGATCACCTTTCTCTTCACTTTCATCCTGTTATCACACATATCCAGCTCACAAACTTTTCCTATCTTTGTTATGTAAGCAGCCACAAACTGCCCAGAGACTGCAGGGTACTGTAGGGTAAACAACCATATCACCAGAAACACAGAATCACTCCAAGAGCATTCCATAGGCAGGATAACAGGGATTTGAAAGCCCTTTGTACTTGCCTCCTGCATATTCTCCCCAAATACCTCTAGTGCATGGAACCTCTCTGCACAACTACAACAAAACTTGATCTCACGGGGTTTAATTAACACTTAAAAATAACAGTCATGGAGAATTTTAGAGCAAAATATCTGGCCTATGTAGGTGCACACAAACCTGTGAGCAAGTTGGAGGACAGTGGGGAACGATGGAGAGAGTATCCTGGAATATAAAAATTAAGAAAATAAACAAGTGTGAAGCTCTACTCTCAGAAGGAAATACATTTCTTAGCTATGGAAACAAATAACAACAAAACTCCCTTCAGATTGTTTTTCAGGTGATTATGTCACATAATCAAGGGAACCAATTTTCCTAGGCTTGATGACTGATATAACAGTAGATTGCTGGTGGCTACTTGATTAGCAATTTGTTTATATTAATGAGGGGGAAAATATCCAAAAAGACAGAGTGGTGGAAGAGAAGACAATTACAATAAAGGAAATAAGCCTCCCTGCATAAGTTGCACTTATACATTTTGAGGCACACATGGAAACGAGAACTGGCATTTAATTTCTCCCTTTCCTATTGCCTTTGTTTCAGTCCTACCAAGTTTGAAGCATTTCCTTTAAATTCACCTCCCTCATGTCAGCAGGGGCTCCTCTTTCTAATGAGTATATTCTTTGTGACAATTCACAGCCTTAGAATCCTAAACCACAGAGAGAAGCTGAAAAAATAACCCAGTCTGAGTCCAAAGCAAGAAGAGAGAAAGGGAAGAAGGGGCTTACAAAAACAAATTGTCTTCCCAGGAAAGATCCTAATCCCATGGCCTTTGTTTTGATCTTGTCATGCTAACAGAAGGGGCTCAGAAATGCTCAAAAATTTCCATTTTCCAGAAATGTGATTTGCTGAACTAAGTCTGGTTTGCTGCTGCTTTGCTCAAAACCAGTTCTCCTTCTTTGTGTGGATGATGTCAAACCTTATGGAAATTGTAATTTGCAATTCTCACCTCTGCTTCTTTTAATGAGTCTCAACTTTGCAAAAAAACCCCACTCCATTTTGTCTAATACTTTTTGACAGTTAACTGAAGAATTTAAAGTGTGCTTTATAAGTCCAACAAAACTTGCATAGAAATCAGCAGAAGGTAGATATATTCTTAATGTGCATCCTTACTAAATATCACAGGGTCTTGTAAGAATAATAAACACTGATAAAAATATGTTCAGTTCTCCTTAAGCAAATTATTTAAGCTTTTTTAATGGAAAATTTGAACCCTAGAGCAAAACTGAAATTTTATTACAGCAAGTTTTAAATATGGGAGCTTTCCAACTACCTCTAGGGTATACTACTTCACAGGATATTTTAATTTTTAATGAAATAGTGCCAGTAATGTCATTTCTCTGTTAATAGTTCTTTTAGCCCACGTTATTTACTCTCAATTTATTTCTTTCTGAAGCCAAATGTAAGGATTTGAGTAAATTTCATTCTCTTTACCACCAATGTTGGTTTAGAGGGGGTTAATTTTAGAGAATGAGAGTTTTTAAAAGTCAATACATCAACTGACATTAGTTTTTGAGGTTGTAAACAATTCTCTTTAAATTAGAAAGTAGTTTCACATTTCTGAAAGTTTCTTATAGCGCTCTTTGTTAGCAACAATTCAGATTGGGCAATCTGTTCAGTGAAAATAAACATTTTAGTTATGATTTTTAGAGTGCCAGATAATGTCAGCCACAGATTAAGTTTATAAAGATTTGTATATCACGTTTCCAAATAAAATTTTAATACTTGAGAGATAAAAAGAAAACAGATTATTTACTGCACCTATTTCAGAGCTTTAGGTTAGATCCAGCACAATGGAAATAAAATGTAATGTTCTGTGTTCAGATATTAACACAGTAATCACCCTAACATAATTCACTGCATCTTCTCCCTGTACTCTCACATCATTTGGAGAAACAAGCATCAGTGCTTTGAAAGGATGTGGATGACAAATATGGAATAAATTTATTTTTCCCAAGTGCCCTGGGAATCCTTGACACAACCATTTTTTTTCCAGGAACAGGCTGTTAAATCCTTTCAGCTTGACAAAATGTAACCAAAAAATCTTAAAGTTTATAAGGATCTTTATTTTTGAACCAGACTGGGAAGCCAAGAAATTAAAATATCATTCTGGGAGTAAAGGTTTGCTATTATTGTTAAAATACATGTATCAGCACTGAGTTGATCATTGAACATCTAAAAGGAGGCTTAGAGAAGTATTGTCAGGGGCAATTTTTATGTTCATCCTCCTCCTTTTATTGAAGTTCCAGCTTTGGAGTAGTGCTATTAGAAATAAGCTTTGCCTGCCAGGGCTTATTTTATTAAATTATTTGCTTTTATATATAAATATCTAAAAAATATTCAAAGAAGTTCTAAATTACACTTTTTTTAAAAATCTCATTTCTTTGTTCATATATCAGTAGTGCTTTCCTTATTTTACATAAAGGGTGGCTAGTAACATTATAAAGATGAAATATAATCTCTATGTCCAAGACGAAAATCAAACAGGATTCCTTTGAAGAATCTGATGCAAGACTAAATCACCCAGAAATGGAAATTGAGTATGCTTGAAGCATAAGAGATCTAACCAGGACTGTTTTGCAATCCAATATTTGTCTATCAGGGCACTGGTTCTTCAAAAAAAAGTCAACAAACTTTCAATAAGAAAAATCAGAAGTCCAGAGCTCTTCCACTTACAAAACTGGAAAGCTCAGTGTGGCAGTGTGGTTTTTTCGGGTTGGGGGGGGGTGTTTGTGGGTTTTTTGGTTTTGTTGGGTTTTTTTTTAAGTGTAAGTTTGATTTGTTCTGATTCTTTTTATTGTAATTGAATTGTTCTTTGTACATCATACAGTTAATGTGGAACATCCCTCCGTACCCTACTCATCCCTCCCTGGTGCCACAACCTGTGTTCCTCCCTTTTGTCAATCTTATTGTCTCCCACCCCCAGCTCTGTCAATCTAGGCTTGACCTCCCCCAAAGATCC
>VZUI01056683.1:0-15883 GCA_013401135.1 Cettia cetti | reverse complement strand
GGGGGGAGAGGGGGGGGGAGATGGGGAAGAGAAAGCAGGAGGGAAAAGAAAAAAGGGGGAAAAGGATTAGGTGCTGCTTGACAGATCACCCTGTCAAAAATAGAAAAAAAGGTCATGGCTAAGCATGGCCTTCTTCAGAAACAGTAGGAAAAATTTTTCTTCCCACATATCATTCAGCAGAGGCAGCTATGAGCACCAAAGAGGAGAGAATGGGGAAAAATCATCTCTCTGTGACTGGAAACACCTTATTTTCAATGATTTTCGATTCCCTTGATTTACATTGCTCTCTGGTCCCCCAACAACTATCTAATTTATCCAGGTGTTTGTGTAAGAGCTAATAAGGAAAAAGACCTAGCTACTAAAGCTCAGTGGGTCTAAGATATTTTAAAACTAATGTATGTTGATTCATATTAATTAAATGCCCTCAGAAACATTTGCAATTATGTAAAGTTGGGACACTCTCTAGTAACCAAAAATTGCAAAGAAGGTAAGTGTAGTGAAAATATTCTTCCATGATTCAAGTTATGTTTGCAACATTTAGACTTTTGACAGAATCGGAAACTAAATAAGACACTATTGCACTCAATGAATGTTACCATTCTACTTCCACTTTTGTCTTTTTGGGGGTTTTGATTAATTAGTTGCTATGGAGTATTTTTGGGGGGTGGAGGGAAAGTATACAGGGATATTTTTGCTGGATTTTTTGTTTTGGTTGGTTATTTTTTGTTTTGCAGGAGTGGCAGCTCTGTGTGTGTGTACGATATTCAGTCCCCAGCCTAGACCCTTATTCAGCAATCATATCAAATAAGGTTCTATAATTCCCAGCCATCTATTCTTAACTCAAATGTGTCACACCATACTCTTGTTCAAAATACTCAGTGTTAACAAACAGGAGAGAATGGGGCTTGCAAGCACCCAAGTACTTCTGTAAAGATCCAGAAAGTGCAAGAAAATTCCGTTCCCCTGTTACCTACTCCTACAGACTTCCATTTATTTTTATTACAGAAGGGGTTTCTAACTTTCAGTGCAAACAATATGTTCTTCTATCACATACCAAACTAGTCAACACCACACTATCACAAAAAAGAGATTTTCTGAACATTCAGCAACGTGAAAGGAGTCCTCAAAAGAAACGCTGTGGAGATCTACTCTTCCAAAAAAAAAAAAAAAAAGTGAAAAGGTATACCTGAATTAGGAAGCATGCCACTTCTGAGCTTCCCTGGACTGTCACAGATGAATAATCTATCAAGACGACCAAATCTTTTTAACATGAATACAAACAGTCTTACAGCTACAACTGTCTCAACATCATCCAGTCACCTACTGCAGCTGCCTATTCTGCTGAGATCTCTGAAGGATGGAGCTTATCCTATCCCTCCTGTCAAAAAATGATACGCCAGTTCATTCAAAGTGCTTTCTCAAGAATCTGTGATGCTCTGAATTTATCTGTTAATTACACAGTTATTAATATTTAGGCTTGAAAATACGTGCAAGGGTATATCAAACTATGATCACAAAGAAAACAGATCCATTTTAGATTTTGTAGAAGAGCTTGAAAAAATTGTTTACCATTCTTTTTATTTCAAAGGAAGAAATAAAAGCTCTTCATATTTCACAGAATCATAAAATCCTTGAATATATCAACTTGGAAGGTACTCATGGGACCATCAAGTCCAACTCCCTGATTCTTACAGGACTACCTGACACTAAACTAGATAACTAAAGGCATCACCCAGACTCTCCTTAAATTCCGAGAGGCTTTGATGCAATAAACACTTCCATGAGAAGTCTGTTTAATGACTGAACACCCTCTCTTTAAGCAAAGAATCTTTCTAATGCCCAGTCTGAACATCTCCTGGCACAGCTTCATTCCATTTCCTTATGATCTATCACCGCTCAAAAGGAGAGATCAGCAGCTCCCCTACCACTACCCCATGTCTTGCCTCAGCCCTCTTTTCCCTCAAGCTGAGCAAGCCAAATTATCTCAGACATTCCTTTGAAGTCTTGCCCTTGAGGCCTTGCCTTCAAATTTTTCCTTCAAATCAAAGAATGAACAAAACTTTATTTCCTTAACCGTGTTTGTCAAAGTCAAAATCTATACCATGCCGTATGGGCATAAGGAAAGCCTAGTTTACTCCTTCTTTAGAGGTGCAAATTCACCAAAAAGGTTAGTGTTTCTAACATACAAAAGATTCCAACTTGACCAGTCTTACTCAATAAGGTCTCCCTTACTCCCATCACCTCAGGAATTTTCTTGCCTATCTCAACAATTTCTAGAAACAGACTCCGTATAGGGTTTGTGCTTCTCTGTGTGTGTGCAACTGACAGAGAATATGAGTTTAAAAGTGACCTACATGAAAGTGGTAATTTGATGGTATGAATAAGTGAAAACTGCTAAGGCTGAGATGCCAGGTTTGACAACTACACTCAGTGTTTGCAGCCCCTTTCCATTTTCCTCAGTTTTACCTTCTTTGGCTACCATATATGCATATAGCCTATTCCTAAAGAATCTATGTAGCCACTTTGGAAACATTAAAATCCAAACGTGTTTTAAAGTGACTCCCACATTCTCACAATGCAGTAGATCTGTAACAGAGATGCATCTAAGAGAGATGTTTACACCTTACAATGCCTGGAATTCAATCATCCTCTGAGTTTTTAAATTGGACAGAACACACCAGATTACTACTCCAGCTGTACCTTCTGGTATTTTACTGTGGCTCAAACAATTATAAGAAATATAGATATATAACTACATCTGATTTATGGAAGCAGAGAGCAGATTCTGCTCCTACAGACTGCTGTTAATTCAGTATCACTAATTCCTATCTGATTGGAAGAAAAGCAGCTAAATTCTAATCACTACTTAATAGGACAACTAACTAGGTTGCTTTTGCCACAACATCATCAAAAAGCACTGATTTGGGGTTTGCAAATTTGAAATATGTGAAGACTTAAACCAATTCTAACTAGTTTAAAATGTTAAGTAATAAAGCACTCAGTTAATAATTGAGGACACACGCAAACAAGCGGAGCTAGAAAAATGCAGAATGTAATTTCACATTTTGTTTAGTATCCTCACTTATTTTTCAGTGCAGCAAAATGCAGAAGCAGATAAGATGATCTGGTTTTTAGCAAAAGACATGTTATATGATAGAACTGAAAGTGGCAGTTCAGGAACAATCATGTCCCAAAAGGTTAATTTATCCTCAAACATGAGATGTACAAAAGAACAAATTCTGTTGAAACAGAATGAAAAGACAAACTACACTATCACCAGCACTGATAAAGAACCACAAAGCATTACAGTGCAGTGTTCTGAAACTGTTGAAATTTACTGAGAGTCTATACTAATTTCACACACACAGTACACTCCTCTACTCTTAAAAAGCCACTGTAAAAACCCTTTTTGTAATGCAGAAACTCAGAGCTCTGCCTGTTGAGTACTGTACTGGTTAGAAAAGAGACTGCAGAGAGAAAAAAGAGAGAAAAGAAAAACAAAATAAAAATATAAATAAGTACCTTATTAGTTCACCCTCTTTGGAAAATACAAAGCTGAGGAGAAAAGGACACAAGAAGGTAAGTTCACCTGCTTAATGCTGTTGGCATTAAAAGAGAGCATTCTTTTATTTAGTGTTCCATTTTCACATGCTGGGGCCACTCTCCTCAGTTTTTCCCAGTATAAATGTAAACAAGATCTCAGCATTTTTAGTCAAGCAGAGTACATACTCTTCCTACTTATCTAAATTTAAACAAAAATATTTCTTTAGATCAGTTCATTTTCTTCATCAACTTTTTGTTTTACTTAGAATATGTAAATAGATGATCTTTACAGACCATGAGATTATTACTGGTTCAATTATATGGGGGGAGGGGGGTAGTGGGGAAGTTGATGGCTACTTTGATTGTTTTTTTCAAATGAAGGCTCAACATCTTGATATTGAGACAGGCTAATACAATACCACAACAATTGCACAAACTTTGCAAAACAGATCAAGCAAAATACCTCTGACTCAGCTTCAGAAAATCCTGTTCCACAAAAGGTGACAGTTAAAAACTGTGCAGTGAGCATTAAGATGTTAACAAATGCATTTGATTATTCCATTCATTTTCACGTGTGCTTTAAACAGGATATAAGCCAGTGTCTCTGGAAATCAAAGACTAGAATTCCAGTCTACACTACTCTCTTATCCCTGGAATAAAGGCTATAATGCATAGTTATACCATTTCAATCAATTAAACCTTTTTATTCTTCTCCTAGGATCATCAGTGCTAAAGTTCTAGTGTACATCAAATTTTCAAGGAAGGGAAGGCATCCCTCACAGTAGCAAGGTTTATATAACTTTACTACAAGTTTATACAGTTTGCCTTTTAGAATATGCATAAAGCCAAGAATCATACAAAACTATCCCATACCTCTTCCTTTCATTCACAAAACAAATTCCATGTTAAAAATGTAGTCAAGTTGCAAAATATTAAAGCTAATTGCAACAACTGCACAGTTTATCTATCATCAGCCTCTACAGTCCCATCCTATCAGAGAGACAAATGCAGAGATTTCTTTTAGGGTCATAGAGAAGAAGTACATCGTCTCTTTACCACAGACAATGACTGCCATTGTGATACCATTCAGTCCACAAACCTCTCGAATGAGCAATTAATTTTGAATTTTAAAAAAAGAAGTTTGTAATTCAAGTAAACTTGAATATTTTTGCTAGTCAAAAAATTACTCCACATCCTGTTTCAACAAAATCAAGAGAAAGAACAGTCAAGTCCATCTTTGCAAAAAGGGAAAATTCATTTGTTTTCTGCACTACAATTATTTCAATTGAACGGGTAATTGCCATTTTTATGTTAGTTAAATTTAAGAAAAAAATTAAAAATCAAAGAAACACAGAACCAAATCCAAAACCAGAAAGAGACTGGAACTGAAATGGGGAGTTAAATTGTATCTGGTCTTCTAACTTTATAAGGCTATTTACTTGAAAAATGTAAAAAAGACATGCAGGAACCTTGCAGACTAACCTTTCCAAGATTTCATATAGACCTAAACACCCTCTTACAGACACAATACTCACATCACAAAAAGGCACTTGTTCTTCTAAGTAATGTGACTGCTAAGGATAAAGTTACTAACAGATTTATCTGTAAGAAAACTAAGTAAACATACATGAAATTTACATGGACTGCATACTGGCACTGTCAAACATAGCAGCTTAATTTTCCAGCAGGTTAAACCATTACTGTACTCCATCTGACTCAGCTGTAACACAGTCAGGCCTGCAAATGACTGACTGAATGCTGCAACCCTTTCTAAGTCAAAGAAAGGCTGCTGACTTAGTCAACTGGTTATTTGCCAACTGCCTATATTTAGGACTGTCCCTGCAAGTGTTCAAAAGTTTACCATTTATCACTGCTTCAGAAAAAGTCAAATATATTCCATGCACGGGAATTCTGCTTCTCAACAAAGGGAAGTTCTCCTCTTTCCACCCACCCCACTGACTCCAGAACAGCATACTAAGTTCACCCAGCAGAATATGCCTGTCTCTGTAAACTCCAGATTCTAAGTCTCCACATATTTCCAGTATTTATAAGAGCATGTGATACTAGCTGAAAAAACAATTCAGAGTTTTCTTCTTCCCTACCAACTCCTCTTTGATCAGGATTTTGTAATCACTACTGTACAAGTGCAAGGAAGTATGTATGGAGAATGGTAATTTTTATGCTGTGTAGCAATGTAGCACAATGAGATTAACCATTAGGGAAAAGGTCACTACAGCATGATGGTGTCTCACAGGCTGGTCTAGCAGCTAACTTGTTTAGTTAGCAACAGGGGCTGCATTCAGCACCACTTCCACACAAGTCTAAATCAAAAACAAAAACTGTGCCAATTATAAACAGACAAGAACACAATTATCGCTATCTAAATACAGCAAGATCAAAATTTCCTAAGTGGTACAAAACAGGTAAATCATTAAGTAGTACTAAACAGGTACACTGCAAAATCAAACTCTAGACAGAGTTTGTTATAAGGAGGCTTAAGATTAATAAATTACAGCTAGAAGGAAATATTCAGAAGCAGGTTATGACTGTGCAAGATGGAACTGGGCCACTGCATTAGGTCTATTAGGCCTATTACACATCATTCAGTTACTGTCAAATGGTTAAGTAAACAAGGAAGGAGAACTATCTGACGTACTCCAGACATCATCATTTTCTGAAATCTTCCTTATCTTTTCACTGTCCATTCTTGGTCCTTACTATGCCACAACCTATTTGGATTTTATTAGAACAAGCGATATCATACCTGTAATTAAGGGCCTGTCTAACTGTTTTTGGGAACACACTCCCTTCTTTTAAGAAAAAGAATGTAACAAGAATGTTATGAAAAAATTTAAATCCCAAGACTGATGTCTCTTAGGACTCCAGGCTGACAAACAGGACTTCCATGCTGCTCCAGTCCTGCCCTTTCCAAACTAAAAGCCCACACTTATTCCACACCTTCCCAACATAAACACAATCATATAGTCCAGTTGAGCATGGTCAAAGCTGAGGTTTTATGCCCTCTCATTTTACTATGCCTCTCTCTCACAGAAATATAAATCACAGATATATAAGGGACTTCTTAAAGTATCCTACCTATAACTCCAGTCTGTAATCCTGGCATCATATTCAGCTTAGACACACAGCCTTACCTACTGCAAAGCCCTGCAGGCCTCTCTAGCTCATTAATCTTTCCTGCTTACCCTCAGACCTAACACTCTGGCTATCATTACCTGAAGGTTTTAAATCACATTAACATTATTTGGTTTCAGCAGAAGTAACCTAGTAGCTTCCACAACCATGCTGTGGAAAGCCTTCACATCCTACCCTGTGGCTCTGACTCTGCCCATACAGACCTCCCTCTTCCCACCCTCCTTGCTCCAACACATTCAAGAAAATGCCTCAACAACATCTTGAAACCTTTTCAAATCCTTCTCTGCTCCATCTATCATTTCCTATTCAATAATGAAACATTTAGTTTTGTATTCAGACAGTCTACAGCAGAGGAATGGAAAGAGTAGTCAGATTTCCTTTTTCTCTACCTATGATTAAAGACATGTTTCCAAACCTCAACAACTTTCTGGCTTTTTCTAACTCCTACTCAAAACAGCCCTTGCTAAAATGCTAACAAATAGGTTAGGAAACATAAAACCAATTATTACCACCATACTATTACTTTGGATTTATCCGCTTCCTCCAGTATGTCCAACAGACTCTCAAGATAGGAACTGAACCAATTATTTAATTCAGTATTTGCATGTAATCTAGCACAACAGAGTCATGGCCACACTTTAATAGTTGTGTGATACCCTAGTAAATACCCTGCTACACTGCAGTGAAATGCCTTTGGAATTTACTTGTGTGTAGAACAAAGTATAAAGTATGTCAGCTACATATGCAAGATTCAACCCTGAAAGTAACCAGGATAGGATTTGGCCTAATCATGACCAATATGGTGTGCTTCACTTACTACTGCACCAGAGACTGACGAAAAGCAAGGTAAGCAGCTTATCGTTTAAAAATGCTATCTCTATCATCCCAAACCATGAAAATCCATGGGGGAAAAGCATTTTTCATTCTCAGTTTCTGCCACATGTTTATATTCTGTCTGACTTTAGCGGAACTCTAAAAGGCTATTAAATTACCCAATATATCGTCTTTACAATTACATAGTGCTTTTTAAAGTAGTTTTACATATGTTCATCCAATTCAGGTTTTATTTTGGTTTGCTTATATGCAGAGGCCTTCTCTCCCTCCTCTGGGAAACTGTTTTCCTTGCCAATAGACCTCATCTTCTGGAAATATTCTCCTTATTAGCTTCTGCCGACTGTTTTGCAAACACATATCTATACTTATGTACCTGAATGAATGATTCCTTCTTTTCTTTTCACTGCTTCCAGCAACCTCATAGATCCAGACTGCTCTCACGTCTCAGTGCAACAGTAATTTAATCAATTTAATCAAGTTCTACGTATAGGGTTTTGGGTTTTTTTCTTGGACATCAATTCTTTAAATAATCTTGTTAGGATTCCCTGAATTCTTTTCCCAGCTAAGAAATATTTTTGATTATGCAATACCCAAAAAAGAAGGAAGTATTCAGCTTGAAACTGTATCATGATGACAAAAACAAGCCCTTCAATATTACTGTAACCGCTCATAACTATGCTTTGTTTAAAAATTTACCCCAGAATTATGTTGGTGCAATGTAACTTTTTTCCCTTATTACTAATAAACACTGACTCCGTAGTTGCTGCTGCATGATTTCTTCTGACAGATTTAAGTAATAAATGGTTAATCAGCCATAATACTCAGATTCTGCAACCTTTTTAGATGTATATACAACTCCTGTATCTGAGTTCTCCAACTGCAGTCAATGTCATTACTCATACTCTTTAACTCCTACATAGTGTAAGTGCCTTGCTAAGTGGAGTCAAGTCCCTTGTGTGCAGATGGATGAATGCAAAGAAGATCCATGAGAGGTTAAGACTTGATTCCTTGTCTAAATGTCCCCAGCTTGGAGATGTTCAGCAGTTTCTGGGAAAATATCTTCCGCTTCACTTCTGTATTGTCCCTCACTTACTGTAAAGCCAAAACCATTCCAACTAAATCAAACATTATTTTCAAAGTAACCACTGCCTACCATTGATAAAAAAACTCCAGATAGGAAAATAAGAGGCAATATGAATAAGCATGTAAGTGACTCAGCTCGTTTTTAAACTGCGGTCACATAAATCTACTCAAGTCATGCCATCATCACTAACTGTTCTCTGAACTTCTTTGCCTCAGAAATAAACACAACATTCATTTTTCATATCTATCAAAGCAGTGCCTTAAAAGCCTTTTTTATTATTCTCAAGGGCATCCCCTTGTCAAGGGTCTGGCCCTCAGTTTGGAAAATGTCCAGTCACACAATCCAATATTTCTTTGGGCACAACGATCTGGGATCATAATACCCCATTTGTCCAGTGTACTACCCTGCCAGGTGTAACATTGGTCTAGTATTCTCGTTTCTTTTCTTGTATCAGCAAGGATTTAAAAGAACTTCAATTTTTAGAGGGTTTGGGTATTTTTTTTCCCCAAAACTTTTAACTGCTGTAGATGACATAGCATTTAGAAAGATTATTTCCCCCAGCTAATTTGCTATTCTCTGCAGGAGGAGGACCATCTTTCAATTACTAGTTTGAAGCACTTTGCTGGAGTATGTGGTTATCTCAGTATCATCAGCACATTAAGCCTTTCCGGAGCTCATTCTGTTCTCTGACTTCCCTGAAGCCATCATACAAAGCATTAGGTTCTCCATTAGGCACAGACCTAAAGCCAGGGAAAATGCACTCTCTGGCAGTCCTTGTTTCAGCATCTCTCAGAGACAATTCTGTATTTTTTACAACTCTTTCTTGACAGATTCCCTTGATTTAGCTTCTCACAGTCATTCCACTTCACTGTAGCAGTCTGAAGCACATAAGATTACTTGAAAAATACCTAAGTACCTTCTTCAGTACACAGTATCCCACATCAGAGAATTATTGAGGAAGTACTTTCTGAATGTTTAGTTCTCTAATTCATTGACTTTAACATTTTAATAATTGCTCTGATATCATTCTGAAGTTACACCACCAAAACCTTAAACTTTTGATTTTTTTTTTTTAATAAACTATACAAAATTTTGGCGACTAGTCACTTTTCTTCAGCTGTATGGCTTACCTGTACCTGAAAGAGTCTAATGCCAAGAGATAAATAACATAATATAGTGAGGAAAAGACAGTGTTTGTTCAGTATGACATTTTTGTACAAAATCATTCAAAGTTAAGTTCTTAAATAACTCAATAAGCATGCAGAGAAGGACAAGCAAGTATTGTATTTGGATCTTCCAAAATGTTACTGAAAATTTTCCTATAGGCCAACAAAGACACAAAATCACCAGAAACAAAATCACCAGAAGGAAAAAAAAGGATGTCACATTCATCACATACTATAGAATGAAAAGTTAAGGAAAAAAGGACAGGAACAAATGGTCAGTTTTTCATTGAAGAAAAAATAACCATGAAGGATTCTCCAAAAGAATATGTGCTAACAAACGTGCTGCTTCTCATATCCATAAATAATAAATACCCTTCTAGTAGGACAGGCAGGCAAATAAAGAGGTGGAAAAAGCTGCAAAAAATACCAGATTATTTAGGAGAGTGAAATCTGTAACTGGCTACAAGAACTGCAGAAAAGACTCACAACACTGAGGGACTAGGGAATAAAACAGTGAATGGAAATGAGGACCAAGAAGTGCGGACTATGAGAAATGTGAGAAAACAACCCATCTTCATTTTTAACTGTACTGAGGTGCTGTACACTGTCGGAAGTGACATATCATACTTTAAAAAAGGTATTACTAAGCAGCAAAAACATCATACATTCACTTTACATGATACTTTGAAAGCATCAGAAAAATGCCTTCTGACAGTAAAACAGAATAGGTAGGATAGCAAGAACCCTTAAGAAAATGGAGAAAAAAACACAGAAGTCATTGTACTACTGTCAGTCTTTTATGCTGTTATGAGTTAAATGTGACAGGTGGTTCTGGGCTCCCCAGTTTTCAAGTGGTTAAATAAAATCTTCAGAGAAAGGGCACAAGGATGAGCGGAGTAATAGAATTATGCTCATTTATGAAGAGACAATAGAAAACTTTGGCTTGGAAATATCTGAAAGAAGAGAAGGAGGATATGGTAATACTTAACTAAAGACAGAGAGAAAGCTGAAAAAAAATATTCACTCAGGTAGACACATCATAGTACACACATCAAAATTGTCAGGCAATTCAAAGCATACAAACAGGGATATTGTTGCTGTCACAAAGCACATGATAAAACTGCAAAACTCATTGTCTCAGGGATTTTGTTGAAGCCAAAGCATAAAAAAACAAGCACATGAGGTAGCCAAATGTATAGAAGATGGTTCTAGCTGTGGCTAACATGTTAGCTCAGCTATACATTTTGATCTAAGCTTTCAGCACCTGATCAGCCTGTGTATTCTACTGTTTATAATCCCCCACTAGACAAGACAGAATGGTTTAGAAGGATCTTTGATCTCATGTACTCTCACCTATTCTGGCTTTATTATTACACTTACAAAAAATGGAGAAAAATCTGCAGAATTGAACCATAAATCGTGAAAAAATATCAGTATGCCATTTCTTAAATTCTGTCATGTATTGCCTTCTAAAATTCTGCCTCCTTGGTTTCACACAGATTATATGTAACAACTTTAAAGATTAGTACTGAAAATTACTGAGGGTCTTTTAAAGTTGACAAACTATGAAAGCAAAATCCATTGTTCTTTAAGAAGGAATAGTCTAGTTGAGACTTTAATAACAGATAATACACAGAGAATTTTCCTCTCCAAAAATCAATGAAGGTACACAATAGAAAGTCTTATGGAACAAAAAACAAGCATGCCCTTTGTGCAGCACAGTCCAAGGCTATAATTTGCTCCGTGCGGATAAATAGCCTTGATTAATGTTGTGGCTGGATCCAGACCCAAATGAATGACAAAGCACTTCCTGTAATAGGTTCCCCTGCGTGGTCAGGAGTAACTGTTCTTCTGGAGAAAACTTTCCTTTACTCATGCTGAGTAGCAATCATGTAGTCAGTGCACTGTAATCTGTTTAACCTAAGAAGGATACCTGTGATGTGAAATACCAGCACTGTGACACTGGCATCACGAGGCCTCTATATACAACTGTTGGCCTTTTAGCATCTTCCACAGATATGACTGCAGCAGCACAACACACAGCAGCTCCCTCCTCCTTAGACATTCACCCATTCCCCTGCACAGCTTTGCTCATTGCTTGGCCTCAGCCTACGGCTACCAGCTAAGAACGATCCCCCACAAAAGGCCTGACCAAGCTGAAAGGAAAACACACTGTCAGCCTTTCACGTTGCAGAATGCAAATCTTGAATTTCTCTGGGTTGCCCTTTTCAGGCCACTGTAGTACAGGGTAATCTGGCAAATTAAAGACAACCATAAGATTTATGGATCTGTTCTGAGATGAACACCAGTGCTCAGATGCTCCATCCCCACCCATGCTCAGCTGACACGCCCATACACAGAAACATCAGTCAGAAAGAAAGACGCTCTCCCTTCACAATACCACTCCTGTAGAGGAGGCCTCCTCAAAAACATGCCATTTCCTCCCATAATTCTGAAGGTACAAAGACAATCCTGCATTTCTTTTGAAAACACACATTACAGGAATATAAAGGACAGTGCTTTTGTGGTGTGTTCAGTTGCTGCTATCCCCACTTCATATAAATGGAAAAAGTAATATTATCTACTCTCCAATCTCCATGGGCCTCCTTAGATTCTGGTTTTCTAGATGACTCCTTTCTGATCATCAAAAACTATTCAGAAAGATTAGTGCAATATTTGCTTTTAGAGGTAAATAAATTGTTTTTATTGCTTGCCATTTACTACGGACAGCATTATTATTGTATAATTAATGTCTATCAAATAAGACTACCTATGATGTACTTAAGCATAAAGTTTGTCACCATCATCTCCATCTCAAATTTTGTAATACATGAAATATTAATGTGAAAATGTATTAAAGATTTGTAATTGCATTGTGCAGTATCTTTTAAGAGGGCTACCAAAGTTACAACTGCTTATATGAAAACGTAAGGGAAAAAATTTAAAAACTTCTAAAAATACATTATAAAATAACTTAGTTGGCATGCAAACTAAGCATTTGGTATTCACACTTCATGTTTATTTACCCTGCCAACACAGTTAATTATTAAGGAAGCCACCAAGAGATTCATTCTGTCTTCTCTTTCTCCAGACCTCTAAAAAATTACTTTTTTTTCTGATTTACAACAATGCATGCTGACAGAGACAGTACAACAAATCACCTTTTACAAATCATTTTAGATACAAAACCACATCTGTCAGAGAAAGAGCATCTTGGGCTTATGATTGCTCCCTCTCCAGAGATTCTTAACATATCTATGAAACTGGGAAGGCCCTACAAGTACCAAATAGCCCAAAAAACCCCCCAGGATAAAAGAAACAGCTGTGGGATAAACCCAATTCTACTCCTATAACTGAACACATTTCTTAGAGCTGGGATAGCTAGTGGGCAGGCAGGCTACACATGAAAGGTAGGAAGTAAGTAAACCCGAGTTTTACAGAAAAAATCAAAACAGAAAACGAGTTGGCCTAAGACCATCCCAGTCGTAGAAACATCCTACTTTTGCCGCGCACATAAGGGGGAAAAGAGCACACACTGTGTCTGGGGTAGATTAACAGTTACTGTAAACAAAATAAGTACACTGCAGTTTCAGCACAGCCCTACCTACCAACAAGCGTTTGAGAATAATATCTATATACCTCTGTGATAGCTAACACAGTATTAACGACCTGTGACAACTGAGACACAATTATGAAGCTGAACCTTGGTAATCTTTACATATTGTTAAATTACTTAATAGCTTGCTTACCCAAACTTATTCCCTACTGCTAGTGCCATTTAGATCACAGAAATACTTCTTCAGCGACTTCGCATATTATTCCCCTCCCTTCTAACTATGCAACTTGATGCATCTTAAAGTCCCAAGAAATGTGCAAATAATCCTCAAACGGCACGCTGACACCCTCCCCGCAACGCCTGTCAAATACGGGCTCACGGGTTCGTAAAGCAGAGCATTATTCAGCAGTAATGAGAGGGCAGCAAGGTGTGAGAAGAAAACGCACCCCCAAAACACGTCGCAGCCCCCGCCGCTGCAAAGGTCACCAGCCCCATGCTGTGCTCGCCGCGCCCCCGGGAGGACCACTACACTGCCCCGAGAAGTTTCGGAGAGCACCCGGGGCTGCGGAGGCGAGGCCGATGGCTGCAGCCACCGGCAACTCGGGCGAAGTCCCGCGCCCGCCGCCACTCACCAGCCGGGACTGTGCGCGCTGCAGGAACTCCTCCATGGCTCCGGCCGGGCACAGGGCAGCAGCGCAGGAGCGCGGCCGTGCCGTGCCGGGCCGGGCCGGGCCGTGCCAGGTGCTCGGCCCCGGGCCGGGCCGGGCCGGGCCGCCTTCAGCACCCGAGACAGCGACGGCGGCGCCGCCCCCTCGGGGCGCCCCGCTGCACCGCGCATCCCTCCGCCTTCCAGCCTCACCTCCCCGCGGGGACGCTCCGGGGGTGGGTAGGACAGCGGTGGGAGCAGGAAGGGGAAAAGCGGGGCTGCCTCCGCCTGGGCGCGGCACGGCACGGCACGGCGGCGTGTAAACCCGTGGCTGTCCGTGGCCGGGTCGCGCCGAGGCTTACCGGGAGGCTGCCGCTCTCTGTCCTCCCACAACCAGGCAGTGCGCTGGCTGTGCCCTGCCCCTGCCCGCATCCCTCCTTCTCCCTGCGCATCGCCCCCACCCTCTCCGGTGCGCTGGGGCGGGGGGACGCGCTGGGGGCACCCAGCGCCCGGCCTCGGCCCGGGACCCCCTGGGAAGGGGGTGAAGCTGCGTGGCTGCCGCATCTTGCCGTGGATGTCTCTCTGTTAGTGGGGCAAGGGCAGTGCGGGCCCCTGGGGAAATGCAGGGCAGGGGGTGCAGGCAGTGAGGGGGCTAGGCTGCGGCTGGTACCTGATTTCCTGATTTGCAAACATAGGTCCTATTCCTCCTGATGCTCCGCTTGAAAAATCCCGAGCACCCATCGCAGGCGTAAACCCCATAGTGTTTCCCGGAGCTGCGATCCCCACAGACTTTGCAAGGGATGTCTAAAATGCGACCTGAAAGCAGAGATGGGAAAGAGGGAGAGAGAGAGCGCTCAGCAATCTGACCTCCGGAGGGATTAGCCCCAGAGCCGCAGTACAAGCAAATAATGAAGTGATTTTATAGCCAACTTTCTTTTCCTTGAGCAAGTGTCAGTTTTCTACAATGAGCATTATTCATGCCCCGCTACGTTTATTTGGATCTTCTGTAATCGCCAAGACCCATTTTGGAAGGGAAGATTACAGCAGCGGGAGCAGCAGCCTTGCCTGCTAGATGTGAGGATGAGGGGGGAGGGGAGGGAATTCGGGGGTTTGGGGAGGGGGGTGTATGTTTCCCTCGCTTTCTGGCGCTCGGCAAACAGGGAACGGCACTTTCCCTGGGCAGGAGAGCAGCCAGGAGACCGATGCACGGAATAAACCAAAACAAAATAAAATGACCGAGAAGCCAAGTAACCTCCTCTCCCCGCTAGCAACCCTGGCGAAAGGGGACTGATTTCCGCCGCAGAGAAGGCGTGCCGTTTTCTTCACCCCAAAACCTGCAGCAAAACTTTCCGTGTCCGTTCCGTGCGCGGAGGAGTCAGCAGCGGGCTGTGAGCCTGGCGGGCGGGCAGTGCCCCTCCGTCCCGCTCCGCTCCGCCTCGCCCGCTGCCCCCGCTCCGCCGGGCGCCGCTTTCGCCCCGGCTCGGACTAGAATTGCAAATGCTCTCAGGGAGATGTAAAAACTCGTACAGACACCATTGCAGCCCGGTTCAAGAAACCCGCCAAAACCCCTCTTGGCTTCTGCCTTTTCTCCGGCTTTTTTCTTCTCTCTTTTGCAGTTTCTTTTTCTTTTTTCCTTTGTTTTTTTTTTTTTTCTTTTTTCCTTTATTTTTTCTTTTTAATTTATTTTTTCTTTTCATTTCTTCTCATTCTCATTTTCATTTTTGGTTTCTTTTTCCTTGTTTTCTTTTTATTTTCATTTTCTTTTTCCTTGTTTTCTTTTCCTTGTTTTCTTTTTATTTAATTTAATTTTTTTTTTACTTTTTCTTTTCGTTTTACTCTTCTCTTCTCTTCTCTTCTCTTCTCTTCTCTTCTCTTCTCTTCTCTTCTCTTCTCTTCTCTTC
>VZUI01056682.1:0-20465 GCA_013401135.1 Cettia cetti | reverse complement strand
TTTTTTTTTTTTTTTTTTTTTTTTTTTTTTTTTTTTTTTTTTTTTTTTTTTTTTTTGAGATCTATGAGCTTCTCTTTCTCCTGAAGAGGCTTTTTTCATCCTGCTTTTTTTTTTCCCCTCAGAAAATCATTCTAATAAGTTGTGGTTTTCTGACCTTCAGAGTCAGTATTACTATGCATTTTAGCTTTGCTGAGTATCAGTTTGGTCACTTTACTTTTTCACATTCAGTTTGCAACATGACAGAGAATTCTGCTGAAATTTAACAAGCCCTAGGGAAAGAGATTCAGTCAAGTACAGTCAGATTTATAAAGTGGCAGATAAAGTGGGAAGGGTTTTCCATTACTTCTGCCACATTGGGTGTTTTTTTGATGGATGGGCTGTGTCTCATCTGTGATTTGGAATGACATCAATTCATGTTTGGAGGGGAACCGTGACCATGACTGTTCATGACAACATAAGACCTATAATCTGGAAATGTTGGAAAAGGTGGGGGCAAAATTATTACACATGAATTCCTGACCTGGTACCATAGTTATTTTGTGATTTAGTTCTCAGGAACACAACTTGTTTCATAATGTGAGACTGGCATTTAATCTGAGAAACCTGACTGTTTTGAGAATTGTACAAGGCAGCATGGAGCTGTTTAATGTTTAAGTGACAACAAAACATAAAGATGCTGGCCATAATTCTATCTGAAGTAGTATACTTTCCTGTGAAGCTCAGACAAGTATGTTCTTGATTTAAATATCTGGAACTACAGTACATGGTGTGAAACATAAATCCTCTCAGTGCTGGTACCCAGAGACCAAAGGAGCCAGTTGGAAACCTCTCTGAACGGCAAATTTATCAGCCGAGTTAAAAGTCCTTATGCTAGGCTTAGAAAGGACCTTTCTTAACCTTGTCCTTGTGTCCCATTTCAGCAGCACAAATAAGCTATAAAGCTGCCTAAAATGTCAAAGGCCAAAAATTCACTGGCGGAGCAGAGGTGGTTAAGAGCTGGCATTACGCAGAGCAGAGCACAGGGCACGTGGCCCATTAGCAGCCGTTTCAAGTACCACAGCCCCACAGAACTCAAAATTGTCCTGTGGCCACTTCTACACAAAGCAAAGGACAAAGCACTCACTGGCAGTCCCAGGTGCTAAAATCCTCTTCTCTAGGCTCGCCTGAATACAGCTGTAGTACAGCCAAGGACATAACCCGCAGAGCTAATCAGTTCAGCTGGTGTGAAAATACCTGAGTAAATCTACTGACTCAACCAGCCAAACTACATGGGCTGCCTACAGATTTTAAGCCATCTACCCCAGGCCAACCAAGCTGATGGCGTGGCCAGTCACTGTCCCTTCTCTTCTCCTCTACCACTATTTCCCTGTATGCCTTTTCCTGTGCCCATTTTAGAACAATGGGGTGAGCCTCTTCTGATGGAGAGGAGGGCAAGGGAGGGTAGGTGACATCATCAGCTCTGACACGTTCTCTCTCTGGCCCTGGAATCAATGCAAAACACTGCTATTATCTGCCTGACCCTCACTTACTGCTGGAAAAGCTGTTTCCTGCCTCCCTGGTAAAACTGGTGTTAGATGGGGAGCTAACAGCTGGTTCACACTGGACAAGATACATCCTGGTTGTGATGTATCCTCTGTAGTCTGAAAAGTTGGTTTCTCTTCAAAACTCCTGCAGAGTGGAAATGTTTCAAATGAAAGGGTCAGCAAGTGAACAAAGCCAAACTTTCAGAACTTTGCAAACCTCTCCTAGGATAGGCATGAACGATATTTTTCCCATAAATGAGGAGAGAGACAAGAATAGCAAGACTTGGGGAAAATTCTGCTTGCTGGCATTGTTGTTTTCTGTGTTCCGTTGTTGGAAAAATCACAGGCAGAACATATGAGGCAAGACCCAATTAGCTGTTCCAGACCTGACAGGCTTTTAGGCTGCTCAGACAATCTTCTGATTTAACCACTATGATCTTAGCAAGTGTCACAAGGTTAGATTTGTCCTCACCAGCTAAGCTGGAAACCTCGCAGACTGAAGGCAAAGAAAGTAGAAAGCAACTTTAGGTTTCAAGTTATAAAAAGGTGCAACAAATAATTTCAAATATTAACAAAAGCTGAGATCTTTCTGCTTTAACTTTTTCCTTGTTTGCTGAACAGAAGCATAAACATAATCCAGGACATTCATGGAAGATGTAATCCTTTGTGATTTCAACTATTAAAGCCAAATATAGACCTTTTTTTTCAGCGTATGAGTGAATATAATTTTATTCAAAGGCATAATTTGACTGAATTTTCAGGTAGCATTTAAAGAGAATTGCAAATGTTACTGCTCCTATGCAAAGGCTTTTCAATTCTGAAATACTACATCTTCCCTTCAGAAGTCTAGAGGGACTACAGCTGCTGAGACACAACATCAGGTTTTTTTAAATTATGAAATTAAAAAAAAACAAGGACTTTTCTCTGGCTCCATTTGTGCAGCAGTTGAATTGTTCAGAATAAAATTTTCCAGAGTATTTCAGCCTCAGGCAGATATTAGATGTGTAAAATTTCAGTCCAAACTGTTAATGATTGGCAAAGCTAAAAGCAACTGACAACAGGGTGCTGTAATAGGAAGTGTCAGACAATTTTAATAATAGATGATCCTGCCTCCTGTTCTATCACTTTGAACACTTTTGTTGTCCAAGGTGTATGATATATTTCTCTGTGTGGTTTTTGTCTGCATTTCTTTCTTTCTTTATACTTTAATTCTGATAAGATCCTCATTTGGTTAAGTTTTATGTGACATGGAGTTTCATAGGAGTAATTCTTGTTGCAATTAGGAAGTGTTTCCACCTACCTGTTCTTCATTTATAACCTCTTTATTTATTTCACTAAATGCTTCTCAGTTTTGTATTATGCAACAGAGTCCACAGTACCTGTCCACCTCCCTCCTCTATAAAATTCATGAGCTTTGTAATGCTCCTACACAACAGCCTCTTCTCCCCAGTGAGCAATCCAAGGCTTTTTCAGCCATGGTTCCTCTAAGCTACTTTATAATGTTCCTGATGATACTCATTGTCCTGTTTTTGCTGTGCTTTTATATTCCTTGGAGAGGATGGAGTGAGTAATACAGAGCGTGGTATGTCAGGTGAGAGTCTAGGTTTTCTAAGAGGCTTTCCTGTACCTTTTTCTCTTATCCCTTATCCAGGCTAACCTTTAATTGGCATCCCTGACCCCTTCAATGCACAGTGCCAGGTCTTTACTGCACGAGCCATTCAGCCTGTCCTCTGCAAAGAGACTCTTTCGGGATTTGCTTGCACTGACATCCTTGTGCTCTCCTTTCTTCCTAGTCTTTGGTTCCTCTAAAATGCCTTTTATATATAAATATATTTTTTTTTCAGGCAACTAGTTCTATGTCTGATGGATGTTTTGCTGTAACATTACTCTTTCTCTCTTTTTAGTACAATTATTAGCATTACCTCAAATCGCACCACTCATCTCAGATGGAAAGTGTTTGTTAGTTCCTGTTCTTGAATTTCCATCCCTTTGGCCAGCTTCTGGCCTGTATCAATCATGACAAGACCTTACCTCTCACTTTATGCCTGCACAGTTTCTTTCAAAGCCTCTTGGGAAAGACGTTACTAAAGATTTTTTTTTCAGTTATAAATAATTGCCCACTATTTATTGAGCATTGTTCAATTATGCTGCATTTTTTGTACATAGCATTTCAAATACAATTACACATTGCTCAGTTATGCTGCATTTATTGTACAGAGATTTTCAAATACAACTACACCGTTATCCCCAACACATTTGCATGCTGCAAGTGTCTTTGTGTTATTTTTATATTACTTTACTACCAGAGATTGTAGCTGTACACCTTTTAAAACAAGGCTTAACCAAGCTGGTGAAGGAAGTTTGCGTTGGGGTTTCCTTTTCATATTTGAAAAAATATGCTAAAGATATATAAAGAACAATACTATTATATATCCTTGAACTGGCAACCAACACTGCCAATTTTCATCTTGGAACTTACTTTTACAGTTGTCTTACAAACCTCTGAAAAAAGGGGTTTTAATAAAGGTATTGACTGAACCATAGCTGTGGAAATGTATAGGGCAAGGCAAAAGAAGCATCTAATGTGCATAACATATTTTAGCTCACAATTGTTACAAAGAAATGCATTTTCACTAAAAATGGGATAAAGAATATTTATAATTTGAAGGAAACTGACATCATTTGGCTTTATTTTAATTTGTAAAAAAATAGATCTTGAAATAATTAACGTATCTTTTGCTCTTGGTGTTTGCAAACCTTGCTTGGCAGTATTGTTAAAGAGAGTCACATGTGGAGTGTTTTGACAGTAAATTGTAAACACCAAGAAGGGCAATTTCATTTCTGAATGGTGGGGTTGATTGTGTGTGAGTGTGAAATTGCTATGCACTTAGTTCACTGCTCTGCATATTAGCAGCTGAACCTTCGGTGCAGGCTGCCAGAAATTACAGATGAAATTTTCTAGGAGCAAGAATTTTAAGTCACAAGTTTTGCACACAACCACTAATATAATCTTAATTAAAATGTGTTATGCACAGGAGATACAAAACCTGGATTCTTCCTTAATTGAATAAAAGTTGAGCTAATTCTGTGAATGCTGTCTCAGTCTGCTTCCTCTAGTATGCCCTTCATTTATAAAAGTTCCTGATTTCTTTTCAGACAAGATTTTTCCCTGTTAAACTAAGTAATGAAATATGACATTGTAAGAGTGTTGTCAAGACTGCTACTTTCTAAAGTGAAATACAGCCCTTTTTTTACTCACAATGAAAGACAGAAAAGAGCAATGCCTGTATATTAAGCTATTTTGGAGGTACAGAGATGCAAGCATTCTTGGAGAGATTCCTTCTTCCTCCTGTAAGCATTTCTCATATTTTAGTCCCTTTTTTGGTGAAGAACATGCTGAGAGGTTTGTTAGAAAATAAAAGCTATGTCATAATAAATTCCTTGACAAGACATAAGAGCTTTATACAAATGTTTCAAGATGGTGTTTTGGGTTTTTTTTTTTTCCTGGTTGATTTTGAAGTTTCTTATTTACTCATTTTTACCTATTTTCTAGAATACTCCAGGCAATGCTGTGACTGAGCAAAGCTAATGGCTGGCCAGAGAGCCCCAGCTGTTTTATATTTGGCCTGGTGTTCTCCACATGCTCAGCTCCAGTTTATTATTAGTTGAGGCATCCATTTCCCCTTGCTGTGAGAGACAGGAGGGGTGTAAGGAGTCACTGGGGGCCAGAGGCATTAACCCAGTTCTATGCACCACCCTGCACAGGTCCCAGAGTATCTTAAAAGAACTTAAGGATGATTTAACCCATTCCAGCTGGCTGCCCCTGGGCTATTTGCCAAAATCAAGGTTTATTAGTCCGCACCATTCCATTGATAATGGCTTCGGTACTGAGGCCCTGGGGAGGAAGGCTACAGACCAGCTGGCTACTCTGGCATCTCTAGCTGCTGCTGACCTTCCCTGTACTAGAGAAATGCCCAGATAGTGGAAAGAAGGGTTTTCTGCTCTGTGGGATATACAGAAGGAATGGAGATGAGCTGAAAAATCTATTCATAATGTTGTAATTATTGTACTTGTGCTGAAAAACTTTATAGTTGTGACCCAGATGTCAAAACATGCAGAAATTTCTGTCTAAGTCTGCTAAAAGACTGAGTTAACAGCTTTCAGACATATGGACTACCCTTATTTACCTTAGCATGATGCACATTCTCCTGACACTGTTTTAATGTCAAGCCTCTTCTAAACTGGTCAATGGGATAATTACTGTACTCATACAGCATGAAGAGGAATTGCTGTAATATGAAGTTAGGGTTCTTCCATTTGGGAATTCTCTACCAGCCTTGTAGAGTACTCCAGTTACCACCATTGCTGACCAGTTGGCCATTGTGTCTGGCTGCCTAAAACAGGCACTTCAGACAGCTGAGAGGGCCCATGTGCTTATAACATCAAGATCTGCAAACAATCGTTGAATCATTGAATTCATAGATGGAAGGGGAATTTGAAACATTGTCCTGAATTGCAATGAATGCATCAGAAAAATTTCAAACCCTGTGAAATTTGAGAAGCGGGGAGGTGGCCAAGGAAGCCTTCACTTGCTAAGAGATGTTTCAAAAACTATAAGTCTAAATATTTTTTAGTTCAAGTCCAATACTACATTCATGAGCTTTAGAAGCTGCAGATCAAGCAATGATAACCTGTGGAAGTTTATAGCATTTATTTATTTAATATTTTTCACTTATTTATTTGTATTTGAGAACACAGGTGAAATCCCAGGTTTAACAATGAAAAAGATTTTTAAAAACCCTCTCCTGTTTGATAAGCAACATACTCTGTTTTTTTTTCCTAGCAGACTTTATTACCTTCCCTTCTGGCAGGTCTCTAGCTAAAAACTGAAGGTATTGCAAATCATTCAAAGCTGAGGGTATTGTGAATTATCCAAAGCTGGAGAAAAGAAGGTTGTCTGAGGCTAAATTCTGTGGTCTTTTTTGCCCTTCTTCTTCCTTTGAATGTGGAAGGAATAATTCTTTTGATAGTACTTTCCATTCTCTTGGTTTATACAACTTTCATCCCATCCTCCTCAATGCAAGGTGCTTGCTCTTTTAAGTTGGATGGAGCCGTGCTGCCCATGGCCTGAGCTGGCCCTTACCTATGATACCTGATTATGTGAGGTGAAAGAATGTAAAGTAAGGTACCTGCTTATGTAAAGCTAAATGCTGTTTCTCATGTTCCTGAAGAGCTGTAGTCACCAACACTGTTTTTGCAGTGAGACCTAAGCACGTAGGAGTGTTTTTGGGTTGCTGAGGTGCTAGATGGCTTTTATAGCAAGAATCTAGCTAGAATAGCTTTGTCATAGTGCATTGGAGTTTAAGATAGCTCCTTCTACAGATACTCAGGAGCATTATTTGCTGCTCTCAACTCCGGATTCTTTTCAAATCACGTTTTATGTAGCATAGTATTCTCAAGATAGGATTCTTGGTTAATTGTTAACCAATAAACAGTTTATTAGTTCACCAAGTACCACTCTATTACTTGCTCAACAGTTAGTTAATCAAATTCAAATCCAACATGTATTCTGCTCATGCACAGAGCATTCAAATATTGTCCTACAAGTTACTGCCATAAACTGTATGGAGGTCAAACAGTTCTAGTGGAGGATAATACAAAATATCAAGATTTCTTACTACATTCATATACAGACAGTAAATTTTTACTATATCTACTATACTTAACCTTCTTCTAGTACTCAGTGGGTTAAAGTTGCTGTAGATTTAAGAGTTTTGACACACATTTAAATGATTTAACATAAAAAAGACTAGGAAAATAGTACCAGGAATAATAATTTAAAATTATAGCTAAAGTCTCTCTTTTGGCTGTTTGCTCAGGCTTTTGAAAGAGAAGCATGCATGTAGAATAACTTGGTTAAAATTTTGAAATATCGTCACTCAAGATTTTCCAGCTGATTTCACAGGACAACTTTCTGTCATCTCTTGTAATGGCACCAAAAGAAATACATCCCTTGCAATAAAGCTCATTGGTATTTTTATCTAAAAATAAACCTGGGGGAGGCACAAAACTTCCTCTGCTTTAGGAAGTCCCTGAACAGCAGAGTGAGTGTTGGAGATTAGGAAAATATTATATAGAAGTGTCATTTAAGAATTACTCTGTTCTGTTACTACTAAACAAAATTAGGGATTTGCTGTTAGAGGCAAAATCTAGTCTGGGCTGGAGGACTGGAAGGACCCTTCAGTCTGTTGAAATGCAGTTTTTGTTGTGTTTCTGGGAGAACTTGACTGTGTAGCTGATGCACCTTTCTGGGTTGTACAGCTTCTTTCCAGTTTCGGCAAGGCTGTTCTTACTCCTGTGACCCTGGAAAGGCAAGGAGAGTGTTTGTATGCATTCCACAGATTCAAGAATCCACACAATAACTTCAGTTTAATAGCCAGAATTTCTTCCATGATTCATGTGAAAAATTAGTCCCTTTTGTTTTCATTTGGAGAACGTCCAATAGAATGTCTGAATTTCTTTTTTTTTCACCCATTTTCTCTGAGGTCACATTACTAACCAGAAGATGGTATTTTACTGTCTTTTACACACTGAAAGCTTTTTATGTTTCATTTATTATAAGGGTTATATTTCAGTATTAGTGTAGCCTGGCAATTGAAATTTTTCCTGTTTCTCCAATTTCTTTTCAGTATTCATTTGCATCTTAGAAGCTTATATCTTCCAATAAACTTTTTTTTTTCTTTTTGTGCCTGTACAAATGCCTCTCAAATTTCTGTAATACAGCTCTTTCTTAGATATCAAGCAAGAAAAAATCCATTAACAGTTCCTAGGCTGTGTAATCATGTTTTATTTATTTCTTTTCTCGTCTTCTAGGGCTTTGAAGTGAAAAGTGATCTTATTTTCAAGGAATATGACAAAGTTTTATTTTAGGAAGAGGCTCATTTGGCAAACAGTCTGAACAGCTTCCAGTGGAGCTTAAAGAGGCTACTTAGTTTGCCTAAGGCTAACCTTACTAAATAGCCCATTGTGATGAACTCAAAATATAAGAAATGGAAATAGAAATCTCAGAACAGGGGAGAATTGTCCTAAGCAGCAAGGAGTGAGTGCACAAAGACTTTTGAAAGTCAGGAAATAACAGCTGTGCACATTTTACAGCATATAGGCAATGTATTACATTGCATCTTGCATACTGGCCAGCCCCTTATTTTTGCAAACTGGCTCAGGAGCCATTAACTGGGGACCAGGTGGCACTGTGCACAATTTGCATTTTTGTTGTATCCTTCACAATGAACTTGTGACTGACCCCATGCAAGGAAGTGATTTATTGGTGAAAAGGTGGAAGAAGTCCATTGTTCCTATTCTGTAGAAAGATTCTTAAGCAGCAGAGACTTTGGGAAGGTCAGTACTCTGGATATTGTGAGGTGCTATAAACTCATGAATCCTTCAAAATCCTGGCACAGGTCAAAAGAGCTTGCGGATAAGGCATGAACACAGACAGTCCAGACAATATTGTTGTCTTCTGCTCTTTCCCTCTCCTTCATCTCTTTCCCTGCATTTATTTTGATCTTTTCTCTTCATATTTCTCCTTCTTTGCTATTTTTCTGGTTTTTTACCACTTCAATTTTCATCCCACAAGTTTCTGCTGCAATGGTAAGAGAGTTTTCCACATGGAAGAGCAGCTGATTGTGGATGGAGACTAAGATTAGTCACTTTTTTCCTGGCTTAGCCTCTTACACGTGCAGCTGTCAGGCAATAAAAACCAACAAGCCATCATCAGATTCCCTCAACATTAAGCCCTGAGCTTTCCAGATCACTCTAGGGCTTGTCTGTCAGGTACTTTTTGCAAACATGTTCTGAGAGGAAACTAAATAGATCCACCATGGGCAAGTAGTGCCTGAAACCCCTCTGAGCTAAAATTGGCACTGGTGGCTATCCATAAGCAGAAACAGTATTAGAAATAACATTAACATTGTAGATTTCTTTACACAACAGTGTTGAGATTGCATCTTTGGAGGAGAGTGGCATCCATTGTGGTAATGCTTTGTTGTATTATTATTATTTGTTATTCTCTCCTATTATTTGCATTGCATTAGAAGCTCTAAACAAGATTGAGGTCCTGTTGTGCCAAGCGCTGCAGCAATAAAGGATGAACCAGGATTCACCCCATGATTTGCTTGTAAAAAGAGAAGGTGGTTGTCTTTAATTTAGTCTTTGTCATGTGTATTGCTCTAAATATAGTGTTTGTCAAGTGATTTTGTGGGCAGGGATCAAGAGGAGGACAGATTTGCTTTTAGTGTTTTCAGCTACAGCATAACTAGAGCTCTGAAGAATGACATCTAAAGTTTTGGGATTGTCTGCTGTTAGCTCTTCCTCTGTGCAGACACTGTGCTTTCTTCAAAAAAGCAAGTACAATAATACAGCTCTAGAGCTTTGTCAGTGATATATGTCTCATAGAGATAATTTTCAAGTGGCATTTTGATGATGCTACAAGGGCTTTGTTTATGAAGTGGGTCTGGCAGACACTGTAGAGTTCACATAAATTATAACTTCATTGATTATTAATGAGAAACATTCATCTGGATTCCCCCTCACCGTCTGTTTTGTCAAATCTCCCTTAGAGACTTGTATTTGCTACAGACCGGGCTCTGTTTCACAGGATCTAGCTCTTGCTGATTGGTGTTAATAGGGATCCCCTGGCCAACTGAGAAAGCCGGAGGCCACGAAGCTGATTTCCTGGCCCTTCTCAGCTCACTCCTTTCCACTCCTCCAAATACACACCTTCACATGTTTACACACACGGAGAAACACACAAACCTTGATCCTGCACCTCTTACTCCTGTTCCTACAGGACTCCTGTGCTCACATGATCCTTCATTGGTTGTGTTCCTGCAGCGTCTCTGTAAGGGCATCTGCCCGCGTCTTTAGCACTCAGTTCTTCAGCAATTCAGGACTAGAGAAACACCTACAAAGACATCTCTGCCATTGAACTTACTGTCTCATGATTTTAAAAGGGGCCGAAATCAGAGGTTAAATATTCCTTTGTAGCAGTTCCACAGAGACAAAGGTCACTTTGCCAAACGCATGGCAAAATATAAAAACAGTGAAATCTGGAATCTTGTGGATAAAGTGAATAAGGGATTCATGATCTGTCAGGATGGAAGAACTAGAAGGTGCACCTGGAACTGCCAAATACCTTGTTTTAGCAAAGAAAAGGAGGCACAGTTCCCAACTCAGTTGCTACTCATTAGCACACTGTGAAAGCCACAGATACAAACAGGTTTCAGTGGATTCAAAATATAAGCAGGCACATCGCAGGATTGAGTAAAAATGTAAAAATCAAGTTATGTGGAATAGATGCCTGCTAGAAAGCATTGTTCAATTATGATCTCTATCACTGAAAAAGTGTAAGTGCTCAATGTATGTAAGCTAAGAATATTTTGCTCTTTACCTGCTTATTTCTTATTCTGGTGCCCCAGGCATCTGCTACTGGCCACAGTCAGATGGTCCTTGCTGTGAGACAGGATGAGAGTGGCTAAGCTGGTCAAATAGAGGAGCTGTCAGACGTTTTTTACCCCACTTTTGTTTATTGCTATATGCCTAGAAGTTTACCAGACAGTCCAGCAAACTGTTTGAGAGACAGACAAGTGTAGAAGTTTAATGATGTCTAAACTGGTCAAGGAAATGCATTCAAAGATGCTGATGAGAGAAGCCCTAAAATATTGACCAAATGAATCACTTCCACCAAAAGCTGGGTGAAACCCAGAAAATGCTAGGAATTGAATGACATGGGAAAACAGTGATCCAGCCTTGTTCTCTAGCTGGCAGCTGAATACACATTCTTAATTGTTCATAAGGAAAAGATTAGATTGTGATGATAATAAAGCACTGGAAGACTGCAGAGTTTTCAGGGAGATTTTTAAATAAAAATCCAAAAAGTTTTTAGAGTAACTCTTCCTTACTCTAATAAGGTACTTTCTTTATTTCAAATAAAAAATAGCAACAAATTATTTTCTAGTGACAGTATATATATGTATGTATGTATGTATGTATGTATGTTTATGTATTTGTTATAAGGGAGGCAGATTCTCTATTAGATTTGCTCTTTTTTCAGGAAAACTTTAATTTCAACTTTTGGAAATCAACTCAATATTCAGTCTCAAAATACTCAGTAATGGTGTTTCTGAAGTACACAATCAAATATCTGATCTCCAGAATCCTTTTTTTTATCTCCACAGAAAACAAAGTTTAACAAGCATCTTAATACATTTATTAGCAGCTGCTGCCAGGACTGTCCTAGTCCTTTCAGTTCATGTTGGCATTCCCTAGCAGAAAACAGACTATTTTTGTAGGTGTAAAACTATCACTCCAAGGCCATGGGAACCTTTTCAACGTTTATTATTTTTGTTAGTTGTTTTGTGTTCAGATCATTGCTTCCACTGTTCACCATTTCTCTGTGTATTTGACTAGCAGGTCTGAGGCACGTGGCTGATGATGTCCACAGTGGAAACCTTCCATGTGTACGAGCAGGGGCTCACAAACAAACCTCTGTTTTGTGGATGTTCTTATGCATCCAACAGAAATACAACTTAACAGTTGTCATAAAACTCCACAGAAACAATTGCAGGCGAAAGAAAAAAAAAAAAAGATACACCCAAGAGCTAATACTATGAATCATAAAGGGGATTATACTATTAAAAAGTGATTTTGATCTCCCAAAAGCTCAGCTGGCAGGAGTAAACATCCTTGTTACCTGCGAAGAGCAACAATTTGGCAAAAACATAAGGTGATTCAGACAGCAACCGTTGCCAAAGAAGGAAAGGAGGATGGTTCTACAAGATTGTGTGGTTATTTTCATGGAAGACGAAATTCCTACCCTTCCAAAATGGACCCTAATAAAAGCAATTGTTTTACACTACTTACTGTGTTAGAATGTAGTTTTCGTCAAAGGGATTGTATTTTTCTGGTTTTTCCAGACTCATTCTTTTATTCCACTTGAAAGAAAAAGAAGCTTTAAAAACTGCTCCATGTGTTCAAGTTTTTTTCTTATTGCCTCTCTGACTGCCAATTCCAGATATTTGCTTTCCATAGGTACTCCAACATTCCAGTTTCTTATCAGATGAAACAGGAATGAACTTGTTTTGCCAAATTTAGGCAGAACAGGACTTCAAAATGTTGGTGTTAAATACTTTTATTTTCCTACACAAAGGTGTAAATGTTCTAGGCTTTTGTACAGTATCCCCAATGACTCTAACTTGATCAGCATGTCTTTTTCAATTCCTAAAGTTCTTTATCATCTCTGATTACTTTCTATTTTAATAATTTAATTTAGTAATTTTTTATTTAGTAATTCTTTATTAGCACTTTTAAATGAAAATTTTGCCTCTTCTTCCAGGTTTTTTTATAGATTATAAACCCTTAACTAGCTGCATAAGTATACATTGATCCCTTTAAAAAGAATACCACGATCACTGAAAGCATAAAATATTGCATTTTTAACTCTTCAGATGTTGCTTGTAAATATAATATATCTTTTTGTTTAGTGTAACAAATTAATGTCTACAGTATCCTAATAATCATGTCTTTAAGGGGATCTGTTAAAATAATCATACATGGACAGGATGGAATCCGATTTTTTGAAATCCTTGCATAACTCTTACAGTTTTCTCTCATGATGATGACCAACAATCTTACCAGTTAGTTCAACAGGAGTTGCCTCTAATGCTAAGTTTGATGTCCTGGCCCTGCTCCAGATAGGCATTTTGCCAGGATGTGGAGCACACTGCAGTGGTGGTGCTGATGGATGATCATCCCTTGTTTCTAGACAAGAGCTATATATCCAACTTCTATTATTGCACCACTCAATAGCATTAATATAGTTAAACCTGGGATTCTTCTAGATCCTATCACAGATGTGGCAAATTTATTGACTTTCTTTTCCAGTGATTTTATCATTCTTTTTTTCTCTGCACCTCAGAGTCCAGACCAGTATTTCCTTTGGACACCCCATCTATAGTCTCTTGTCATGATTTGTCAGCATATCCAGGTGGCATGCACCAGCTTCTCTTGAGACGCAAGCACCAGCAGTCCCTTCAGGGGTCCAAACAAGAGCTTCATTCTTTAGAAATTCATCTGGATTTTCCAACACTGCAATGCATATTAATAGTTCTTAGTTTTCAGAGAATAATTTTCATTTCCAGGATGTTTGACAGTTGGTACATGTGCATCCTCTCAGTGCTCATGCTATGTATGAAAGCATTTCATTCTCAATTTAACACACCACAAGGGAAAATGAAGCAACTGATTCAAGAGGACAGAGAAAGTAAACCTGGTCAGGGTTAAAATCTTTTTGTGTCTTCAGTAGTCTTGCTATTGACCTTAGCAGGGCTTGGATTAGTGCCTGCAAGATGTGGAATTAGATTTCAAGGATTATTGACTGAGTCCTCTTCAGTATACCTCAGCACAGTCACCTTCAGAAGGCACAGAGTCCCAGCACTGCTAGAAGGGCATTGCATGAGTCTTGGACTGGACCTCAGCACTTTGCTCATGCTCTTGTAGATTGATTCTAGTTGTAAAAGAAACTGATGACAAAGCCATGTACTTATTTAACGCAGGCAAAGTTACTTACAAAGTCACATTTCCTTGGATGTGTGAGAAATTAGTAGCAAATAACTTTCTTCCGCTTAATTAATAAACCTGTTCTGATTAGCATGCAGCCTAAATGCTGTCCCTCCCCATGCCAAGAGTCACAGTGTTTGTGGACATGAGTTTCCCTGTGGCCATCTCCCTTAGATTTGTTTTTCTCTGTGTCTGCACGACTGCCAAAGGAAAAATCAGAAAACTGTAGCTGATTGAAACCTGCTGTCTTTGCTCTGGATGAGAGCATGTGCCTGTGGTTTGGGTAGAGTTTGCTGTTATTTCATGCCACTAGCCCTGGAGGGAAGCTGAAATGCATCTAGTGGTTGTCTTAAGGACAGAACAGCAAAAGCTAAGTACACCTTTTGGTAGCACTTGCCAGATGATGATCTTTTTCCTTGGCTGTGACATGGGACCTGAAAGGTATTATGGGACAGGGAGAACTTGACCTTCTGTCCATCATGTTGTACTCGTGCCTCAGAATGCTGCAGCTCTACCGTGGATATTGGATTCAATATGAAATTTCAAATCTGGCTGGGACTGTAGCGGACTTTACGCTTGTCCAGAGGGATGGACAAAATGCCTCATTTGGCATCTCCTGATCCCAGGAGGGGACTTTGATGGCACAGTGTGTAGGGTGCTAGTGTGGTGACCCGCTTTGCATGCCACTGAGCTCCGTGGGATGTTTTAGCAGTAAGTAACAATGGAGTTCCACCCACAGCCAGAGAGTGCTGCACAGGATGGTCTTCTGTGACTGCCAGAAGCCTGACCTGTAAAAATGAGATTAAGATTATTAGCATAGCCTAAGGACTTCTCTGAATTATGTGTTGCCTTTTTACCTCTAACTTTATCTCCCGGCAATATTCACCATGAATACTAAATATATGACCACCACTGCATCTTGCAGAATAAACTACAGGCTCCAAGTTTCAAAGCTAAATCTGAAAAGCAATGCATATACATCCATACTGAAAAAAGGCATCACACCCAGAGCAAATCCTTTTTCATAAGCCCACTTATTAAAAAAAAGTAATGTAATATCATGACTTTTCATTAATACTACTCTTCACTAAGCCTAAAGCAAATCCTTGCTTACTGTGCACTTGCTACGCTTGTTGTACAGGACTGCCTGAAGGTGGTAAAGGCTCACAGTCAGTGCCTGAAGAACCGGGAGCATGCAGCTGAGACAGATACGAGCTCTCTTAGAGTAGTTCTCAGTCCTCAGTTGTCCTTCCCAGAGAAGATGATTAGGGATGTTTCACAGGAATAATAATAATGCTAATTTTCAGCCCCCACAGAGTGATTTACACCTGCAAAGTGCTATAAAAATGTGAGCTAATACTCGCCAGTTAAGTAAGTATTGCTGTGCCTGTTTTGTAGATCCAGAAATGGAGATACAGAAAGGTCAGAGGGCTGACACAGGGCTACATTGCTTCTCAGAAGCAGACTTAGAATGAAGACACTGGTGTCTCTCTGGTCACATTTCATTAATCATGCTGCCTTTTAAAAATTAGCTCAAATCTCCTCTATGTATGTATGTATATATATATGTCTAAAATGCTTGAGAAGTTGTTTCCCTCTTCCCTCTTTGCTTGTTCAAAATAAACAAGCTCCTGAGCTACCAAACCCCATGTTTACACGTATCATTAAATACTTTCCAGTTGCTAGCCAGAAAACGCAGCAGAAAATCTGTAGAACACCAAAGTATCTCTCTTCTTTTAAATAATTGATGATGCCAAATAGCAGCAGTGTTATGCCAACAAAGAGATCGGTCTCTCAAAATATTTTATTCATTATGCCTCAAGAAACCCAAAGCCTTGTTTTTAACAAAAACGAATTTCAGGAGTTGGCTCTCAGTTCCTCTGAAACATCTGCTTATTACAATTCTTGGTGTTAAAGCACTGGTGCTCCCCAGTAAATCTTTCAGCTTTAAGTAACACGTATGGAAGTCTTGGCAAAGAGATCAGGAAGGAGAAAGAGCAATGCTTGCCAAATATTCATTTTACTTTATGAGGCTGTAGTGGTATATGTTAATAGTACATGTGTTGAGGAGAATCTACTAATCCGATTAAATAACAGGACAAGAAGGAATTAATTCCAAGGTTCAAAAAGACCCCATTCTTTGCAGCTGAAAATTTATATTCCAGGGTAAAATGATTAGAAGCCTTGGCTAACTAGACTTCTATAAAGCAGCCAGAAATGGATCTTTCTCTGTATTGTTTGTAAATCAAGGTCACTTACGTGAGAAGGCTATTTTGTGATAAATCTGTCTGACAATTAGATGGAGAGGAAATATCAATGTTAAATTATATTCTTTGTATGCTTTGGGCAGAAAGCAATGTAAACACCACAGTAGCATTATGAAAAGAAAATTGCATTCCAAATTATAACAGATATTCATGGTGCATGGTTTTAAGCGTTAATGTGCTACGTTTTACTCAGTCATGTTAATATTTTAGATTATGTAACATTCCCTTCTTTATGCGTGGTTTATTTTTTTCGCTGAGAATGCAGCTCCCTCCTCCTCACCCCCCTCCCCCCCCCCTTTTCCTTTCTCTCTCCTTCTCCCTCTCTTCTCTCTATTTCTCTGCCTTTTTTTTTTTTCCATTTTTATTTTTCCCCTTCTCCTAATTCTCGCAGTGATGCTTGTGGAAACAAACAAGGAAAACAAACTTAAAGAGAAACTGTCTATACAGTAAAATTTTCAGAGGTAGTTTGAAGATTTATAAGCCAGGATTTTATGTTCTATACTTACAGATTCAATCTGTGTGCCAGGCTTTGATCCAAGCCTTAGCATGATGACTGGAATCACTCCGATTAACCCCATGATACCAGGCATGGGGTTAGTGCCACCACCACCACCAACAGATGTGCCTGTAGTCAAAGAAATAATTCACTGCAAAAGCTGCACACTCTTCCCTCCAAACCCAAGTAAGTGGACCTGAAGAAAGAATGTTACTTTCCTAAATACATTCATTGCATGAATTTTTTGATCTAATAACAGTTATGCTTTTTAACTACAGGCATGTGTTTCCTTCTAAGGTCTATTCTGTGTGTAAAAGCATGGTATGGTATAAAAGCATCCTTATTCATCTCTGGAAGGTCACATAAAAAAAAAAAAACAACTATGAGGCTTGTACAAAAAAAGAAAAATACTTAAAGAAAAGTAACACAGTCTAAAGGTCTACACTGCTCATAGTCGATACCTGTCTTTCCTGTAGATCAGGACATCACAAAACATAAAGCTTATATGGTGCTGTTCATCTCTGTGCTCCCCTTCAGGTGCCTGTAGTTAGATGGGACCAATCTGGGCTGGTGTCCCTGAACACAGTACCTTGCACCCCAAACTGCCTCACTACAGTCCCTCTTTGAGGGAGATTGAGGGAAAAGGGGCTACTGCTTTTCTTCTGCCATTTTTCAGGAGGTTCAACATGGCAGATGAGCTCCTTTTTCTTTTTGAAAGCAGGGACCAGGTTCCCTCCTGTTCCTTCTGTGACAGTGCAAATGGAAAACTCTTCCCACTGAGACACCAACTTAAGCACAAACCCTGATTTTGTGTGTTTGACCCCTGAGTTTCAGAGCCATCATACCAGTGACTTTAACTATCACCGTGAAATGAGAACATTAGGCAAATATTCAGGTGCTCTGGATTTGAAGTGTACTCAGATCACAGTTTAAGCAAACTGGTTATGTATGTGAGTATGTATGTATGTATGTATGTATGTATGTATATGTACACTTTAAGGTTGTAACCTCCTTTACTGTGTTAAAGGGCCAAAAAATTATATTAGTCAGATTCCTTCTTAGAGAATTACTTTCACTGTGTATAAACCAGGTGAAGTGTTATGATAGCTTTTATTTTTTATACAGCTTTCAAAAATGTAATAGTTTTTCCAATTTAAGTATGTATACATTCTCTCTATATATACATAAAAAAAAAAAAAAAAGAAAAAAAGAAGTAGCATTTCTAGCTACTCCACCTCATGAGCACTTGTAAACAATGAGGTTATCCTTCCCCTGTGCTGGCGTCTGCTCTATTATCTGGCAACAAGACAAAACAGATAACCGGCCGAGTGTTTTCATCATGCTGTCACTTTGTTGTGTTTCCCACTTTGTTTTTCTGTTTGCTGTGCTCCTGTACTGTGAGACAGAAATGAAATTATTCTAATAGCAGGGAAAGGTGTCCAGCCTGAGAGCACAGGGTGTACACAGCATGGGCTTGCTCACAGCCCACACACTTGGTGAGCGTGGCGAGTGATGGATATGAGCCAGAGATGGTGCAGCCCAGGATTTGAATGCACTGCACTAGAGCCTGAGATCTGTGATCAGGGTCAAATCCATTGCAGAAACTTTTCTGCTTTGAAACAGAATATTTTTCTGGTTTTGTGTGGCTGTACAGGAAAAAGAAAGACCCTTTTAGACCGTGCTGTCTGTCCTGGAGAACAACCTGCAGTGGCAGGAATTAATGTTTGAAGTACCACCTAAAGCTTGAAAGGGTTTAGATTCAAGTAATCAATTTTGGATAATCTCTGCAATATTCAATTATTTTGCTTGTCTCTCTCTTCTGTACTATTTCAAATAACTGTTGCTGCCCAGAACTGATTAAAGGGGTGAATAGAGCCAATGGATCAAAAACAAATTTTGTATTCTGTGATTTCTGTTTTGACTTAGATCTTCCACCACCTTCAACAAGAGAGAGACCTCCTGGGTGTAAAACAGTGTTTGTTGGAGGATTACCAGAAAATGCAACGGAAGAAATTATTCAGGAAGTCTTTGAGCAGTGTGGAGATATAACAGCAATTCGGAAAAGCAAGAAGAATTTTTGTCACATTCGTTTTGCAGAGGAGTTCATGGTTGATAAAGCCATTTACCTTTCTGGTACTTCACATTCTTTAATGGATTTTCCTTGCTTCTCATTTGTATTTTGTGATGCTAATGCTTGCTTATTTTCTTAGCTTTTATCTCAGCAAGTCTTTCTTGAACTCAGTGGCTGTAGCGTGGAATGGCAAAGGGCAATTCTGTTATTTCTCACTGTCTGCCAAGACTCATGCATGGTGTTGTATGTTACTTACCCAGGAGCAATTTCCTGCCATCCCACAACAATGCAGCAGATCCTGAAATTCACTACAGAACAATCTTATTTTTGATTTACACAGGTTTGTACAGTTTTGCTCACAGGTTGTGGAAAGAGGAGGGCACCAGGCCAGAAACTCTGCTGTTTTCCAGTGCCAATTTTTCTGATAGGTTGGCAATTTCACTGGCATATTTTTATAGATTTGTGGTGCAGCCTGAATAAAGTCTGTCTTTACTCATGCATGTATTCAGCTACTGCATGGGTTAGATTATGAGCCCCATCTGTAGGCTATGTCTGTTGCCTCCCATGACAACCAGTGCTACAGAAACTACAGGGTGTAAAATTTCAGAATCTCTTTATTTTCCAGCAAAGGAACAGACGAAAAAAATCCCCAAAATAAAACAGAAACCAAGCAAACAAACACCCCTCTCCCCCAACCTCTTATTCACAGGGAAAAAAATGAAGACAAAAGATAAAAACCAAATCTGCTTTCCCATTTTAGGCTCTTGTGACTGTCAGTGTCCTCTTGAGGTTAAAATCTTCTTCATTTGAGGATTGACTTGCTAAGCAATTCCTTTTTCACCTTATAGGGTTGGATCACATGCCCTGTATGTATTTGCACTCCACAGGTTGGTTCATCCATCCTTCTGTGTCCTGGAGAGACTCAAAAGCACTGGTTTGCCTCACAATTGTATTGTAACACTTTCAACCCATATGCAATGTATTCTTGAATAAACAAGGTCCAGGAACTGCTCCTTGGCCAAGACAAGCTGACATTGACCCACCCTGTGTCAGGTGACCTCAAAGCACCCACTGGGACCATCCTTTTGAGCTTGGTTTCTTGTTTGAGGATTCTTGTTTGAGCTCCCACCCTGACTGTTCTCTGTTTAGCAGTAAGGACAGAATCTCAGCATCCTGTAGGTGTCCATAGGAAGTGCACACAGCTAAAAACAATCTGTCCCTCAAATCACTATCAACGATATAGAAGGAAAGAGAGAATAAAGGAGAGAAATAGAGAAAGAAGGAGGAAAAGAGAGAAAGAGACAGAGAAAAAGAGAGAGAAAGAATGAAAGAGCGAGAGAAAGAATGAAAGAAAAAGAGAGAAAGAAAGAGAGACAAAGAAGGAGAGAGAGAGAGGAAGAGAGAGAAAGAGGAAAAAAGAAAGGGAAGGGAAGGGAAGGGAAGGGAAGGGAAGGGAAGGGAAGGGAAGGGAAGGGAAGGGAAGGGAAGGGAAG
>VZUI01056679.1:0-20466 GCA_013401135.1 Cettia cetti | reverse complement strand
CATCCCACAATAAAGGGAGAACCCACGACACCTGCAAAGGAACCTGTCTCGTTTCCTTTGATGTCTCTTGCGACAGGTACTCACAGGAGAAGGGCAGCTCTGCCCTCACAAAGGAATTCCAACAGATCAAGGCAGTCTCCCGTGGGCACCTTCATGTCAACTGTCCTGCTGCAAGCCTGGCAAACTTGTGGATCTTTTATAGCCACCAAGAAAAAAATGCCTCCATCCAAACTGTAAAAAAGTATCTTTGTGGCATCTCTGGCTGAGAAGATGGTCAGAGAACCTCCACCCTGGAGACATCCTGAGAGAGCTGGGGGTATCCAGCCTGGAGAAGGCTCTGGAGAGACCTCAGAGCCCCTTCCAGTGCCTAAACTGGTCCAAGAGAGCTGAAGAGGGAGTCTTGACAAGGGCATCAAGGACATGGAGCAATAGGACAAGGAGGAATGGCTTTAAACTGAAAGAGACAAGATATACGTAAGATATTAGGAAGAAATTCCTCGCTATGGGAGTGGTGAGGCCCTAGCAGAGGTTGCTCTGAGAAGCTGTGGATGCCTGGAAGCGTCCAGGGCCAGGCTGGACAGGGTTTGGGGCAACCTGGGACAGTGGAGGTGTCCCTGTCAATTCTTTTTGTGTCTCCAGAAGGGATACAGTGGGATGCGCCGAAGTCAGTGGCACCATCCTCCAGAGTCAACAAGGAGAGTGGGTATCTCATAAAGCATAAAAAACAAATCATATGCATACACACACATATATATACACACAGAGAAATAATTCCTTAATGCTGCAGACCACTAACAATCATATTTAAAATCACCAGAAACCACAGCTTGTTTTTCAGAGGGCTGCTCAGAAAAGAATTTGAAACCTCAGGCTGTTATCCTGAACCAGATAACAGCCTGAAGTGGCTTTGCCCTTGAACGCCGTAGTTTAAATACAATTCAGAAAAGCTGTGGCTTCAAATTCACAAACTTGCTGTCAACTGCTATTTCACTCATGTCAGAATTACCATCCATTCTCAACTGCACAGCTCTCAACACATTGTCAGAAAAAGAAATAATCACATGAAAATCAGAAGTCTGTAGTTAAATTTTATTTATCAGTTCTATTGTTAAATGACACAATCAAAGTCAGTGGATTGGCCTGTAAATCTACACAATAAGACAGAGTCTACAGTGGAAATCAGTAGAATTTGATACGGTTATGACAAAATGGTATTCTTATATTTATATATCCCCTATATATAATAAACAGTTTACACAAAGAAAATGCAACTAGTCTCTGTAAACCATGCACACCACAGCATAAAAACAAGATGCATCTCCTGCAACAGGCCTCCAGCTCACCCACAGTTAAGTCCTGTTTACAGCAGTACCTTTCAGTTTCAAGAGCGAATTATTTTCCCCTTTGAAAACCGGAATACAACTGAGACATCATATTGGCAACTGCAATTCTCATTAAAAAAAAAATTGCTGTACATGAAGTTATTCTCTTGTCGAAGCTGCTAATGCAGGGTATTGGTTTGCTGCTGCTTTACTCTCCCCTTGCCCTTGGTAGGGTTGCTGCCCCCAGGCTGCCACACAACATCAGATGTAAAACCACTTCCAGGTAACTTAGGTGTGGAGCCATAAGATGTTTGTAAAGCCTTCTGCTTCATTTTCTGCCCCTCTGCCTTCATGATGTATAGAGTATTACAGGTGAAAGGCAAGAGTGCAAGTGAGCCTTGTAAGATTTGTGTTGTCCCTGTGGCCACAGAGGACCCTTCCCGAGTGTCTCTGCTCAGTGCCAAGCTTGGGAGCACTGCAGGACAAATGTTCTGAACTTGCTGAATGTCTGGCCCAAGCCTTGCAGAGGTTTATATTTTTTTGCATAGAGATTTATAGGAGCCCCTCACACCACGTGCCCCGTTTGCTCTCCCTGTGGGTCTGGGGGAGGCTGGAGGGCTGCGGGTGATCCTGCTCCAGCTCCGGCTCCGCACCCCGAGCCCCAGCAAAGCCTGCTCAGGAGCAAGCTGCTGCACCCCATGCACCACACATCCTTCTCCTCCTGTAACTATGGCTATGGAAAAACTGGCTTCTGTTATTTTCAGTCCTCATCTGTCATCGCTATGAAGGGCTCAAGAGCACAGGAAAAAAAAAAAGCCCTGTTATTATCTGGTGTAGCTGGAAGTAAATCCTAATTCAAGTGTAAATCTACTTCCATTGAGCAATTCTCTTTATAATATTGCTGGGATTAGAGAGTTTTATGATTTTTTAAAGACACTACACAAATATCAGCAACATAATTTCATCTAGTTTATACCACCAATTATTAAGGAATGATAAATTCAGCATTATGTATTCTAATGGGTAAGAAAGACTTAAAATGAGACACTGTCACAGGACTATAATTTGGAGAAGGCTTTATGAAACAAACATGAGAATGTGCTGTAACTTTTCCAGAATGGTTAAAATCATACTGCCCTGAAAAATTCTGGAAACAGTGTCTATAACGTTGGCATTGAGTTCAGAAAAGTATGTATGTATTTTTAATTTTTTTTTTAATATGAGATAGATCAAGCTTAAAACTCTAAACAGCAGTAGGTAGAAAAAGTTTAAAATTTTAAATATTTATATACTAGAGAAATTACTTCTATTAATTTTAAAAGCCAATATTATACATAAAACTAGTTGACAATTTTTCTAGACCTTAATTGTTCCCTTCATTGTCCACTCATTAACTTGGTAAATATCATAAGCAGTTGGTGCCCTTGAAAACACACTATTGAAATAAAATTAAGAAAAAATCAAAGGGAAAGGGTTTTTGTTCATATACAGTATTGTGAGAGTATGGTAAATGCTCATTATTAGGAAATGAGTTTGCTTCCCAGATAGATTTCAGCTGAGCATCATAAACATTTTCCAGCATCCCCTTTTGTACTCATAACTAATTTAAGGATTTTATTCTTTCAGTTCTTTTAAATAAATGTCCAAGCAAACATTTCCGATGAGCCGAGACGGCTCCTGTATTTCATAAATAATCCAACAAACCTAAAAAGGACAATTTAATTACACGCTAAGATTAAGTGTTCCACGTACAGTACAACATTTACTGCAAAGGCAACTGCAAAGGCAACATTTTGACCTCTTTTTGCTTCAGACCCTTGAGAAGCATCACTCGTCATCTCCGGTTTGCAGGTTGGGTGGGGCTCTGCTGCCTGGCAGGGGCGCCCCACTATCGCCGCCACCGCTCCACGTTCCCTGTGTAGTCAGTGCTGGAGCTGTTCTCCCCCTGCTCCCTCAGCTGCGCCTGCTTCGCCCGCAGGATCTTCCGCTGCTCCTGGCGCTTCCGCCGGGCCTCCTGGTGCTCCTTCTGCCGCATGTACTGGTACCGCTGCAAAAACAGGTCTTTTGCATAATCGTACAATTCCATGTCTAAAAAATTGAGGGCCTCGATGCGCTGCTGAGTCTGCTTGTCTATCTCCACGCTGGAGGCCCTTGTGCTATTGTACTGCGTGAACGGCGAGATGAAGTTCATGTTGAAAGTCTTCTCAAAGAGATACTGAGTCTTGCGCTGGAACTCGGTCAGGCCGAAGAAGGCCATCCGCTTCAGGTTCTCCTTGGCACTGTCCAGCAGAACCTTATTTCTCTGCTCCTCGGGCATGACCGACAGGTTGTAGCATCCCACCAGGCTGAGGTCGGAGAGCATGCGGACCTGGCGGTTGTTGGCCAGGTTGTAGGGGCAATCCATGAACTCCTGCAGGGAACAACCCGACCAGTCGTCCCCTGTGTAGCAGCTGGGCAGCTCCTCGGTGGTCGGGGAGCGGCCGTCGCAGACGTGCAGGGATGCCTTCCATGTGGCTCCTCGCTGGACGTGGCGCCATTCGCTCAGGTATCGGGACACGGGGTCACGCAGGATGGTGATGTAGTAGAAATTCCTGCCAAGGGGAGAGGAAAACAGAGTGTTTAGTCCCATGTGTCTCCAGCACAGAGAACATTAACGCTCAAAATCAATACAAACAGGGAGATGCACTTAAGAGGCTTTCAGCAGCTCTGCTGCAGAGGCTCCGCCACGAGTTCACCTCCAAAGGGTGAAGGATGGCTGAACAAATCCCTGGGGGGAGTGTGAAGGGCTGTATCTACCTGCACACACACAGAGCTGTTTCTTTAACAGGTGCTGCCTCTACAGAGACCAAGGGAACCCAAGATTCCCCTCTGTGCTGGGCTGTCCATGTGGCAGCAGGCTCCTGCTGGTGCTCCAATGAATGGTCGCCCCAGACCTCGGGAGAATACTTCAAGTATCTCCCAGGATGTAAGCCACAAGCCAAGCAGGACACAGGTAGCTCTGGCTCTTTTAATTTCCTTGTACAACAGAGCTGTGCTGACAGGCTTCCACAGGCAGCAAAGAGCTGCCCCTGCTACGTTCCCTGAAGAGCAGTTGTGGGTCCCAGCTGCACGAGCCCCAGAGCAGCATAACACCTCTCAGGAAGGCATTTCCTACAGGACCTTTCCTTTTGCAAGCCAGATAAATGGGGTGGGCCCAGAAGTCCCAAACCACTTGCACCCTATCAAGGACATTGGCAAAACTCATGTAGATCCTGTTTTATTCTTCTGCCTTTATCTGATACAGGACTGAAGTGATGAGAGAGATACGTGACTAACAAGAAATTAAAGGATACATTACAGTGTTTTGTAGGAGAAAATATTTTCAAGGGAGGTGCTGGCTTTGATTTGAAGCAACAGCATATTAGCACATGTGGGGGACACACTGCCACAGGGAACCCATCAGGCCACCAGCTGGAAAAGCTGCAAGTTCAACCAGAGAACTTGCCCAGAGTTCATCTGGGTTGCACATTAGTATCCACCATCAAACACCATGCTGTTCACCATCATGGCTGAAGATGGATACAGCTCTTTGAATCTCCTCGAATATGAACATGGCCTCACCTGGATGATGCTGGAGGAACACCATCAGGATACCAGCCATCTGCTTTAGCAAATGGAATTAAAGTAGCTCAATAAGCAAACCATCCTGCCAGGGAAGGCCACTCCTCCAGGAGGAGGACACCTAGGAGTGTGTGCCCAGGAGCCCTGAGCCCCTGGGGTGTGATTGCCATGTCCTTGGTGCTGTGTAAGGAGGAGAAGGACATTAATTTGCTTTCTCAAGTGACTGGCCACCTTGATGTCAAACTTTTGTTGCCTGTCGTTTCCTTTGGCAGAAAAGCCACTAGATGTCAATGTTTTACAGAAAATTGTCATTGAATGGACTAAAAAGTGAATCACAAGCACAAAAAGGATCCAGCTGCACAGACAAAGAAAACCTGGAGAGTCACCATTCCTCTTTCTATTTAGAGCATCCACACTCATAAATAATTAAGTAAGTAGAAAGTACAATAAATGTGCAAAGCCAAATAAAGCCAATGAGCCCAGTACAGTGTCAGTGACTGGAAACAACAGCACTCAACGCTTGGAGCTGGGACATCACAATCAGCACCACCCCCATCCTCATGCTCACCTGGGGTGGTGCTGCTGCCACCCACCTGCTCAGAGGGATTTGGCCACAGACTCACACAGGCAGAGCGAGCCAAAGTGTCTGCCACGATCCCAAGGAAGATCCTTTTCCACAGAAATACCATTCAGTGATTTCATTGTGAGAGGTGGAGGTAAGAGGGAGCAAGAATAAATCTCACTTTCATGAGTGAGGGGCAGCTGCTAACCCCACACTGTCCCTTGCAGAGATGGGAAGACTTTTGCTCTGTCTTATCTCAGGGGGTCCCTGGGAGCATTGGAGAGCCCAACCTGGCAAAGAGGAAGGGCTTTCCATGAGCACCATCTCAACCAGCGGCTCCAATGAGCAGGAGCTGTCCCTGATTATGCTTGTGCCTCAGGCTCCTTTGATGCAGCAGCAGCACAGCCTTGTCAGGATCCCCAGCATGGGGAAATGGAGCATCCCTGGGACAAATCCAAGCCCCTTCTTTACCTTCTGAGCCTTGGATCTAGTTTATTGGGACACTGCACTAAAATAATGATCCAACCATATGGCACTAAACTCTACATTAAATATGTAATATTATTTGTTTACAGCTGTTTACAGCAATGTTGTTGTTTACAGCAACTAACATACAGCAATAAACCTCTAATGACTGAGGGGGCCAAAGCAAAGCCCTGCTTGCCCCAGAGCCCCTTGTACGAGCTGGCCCATGAGCAGTTCAGCTCAGGGGAAAAGAACGCAGGCACAGGGGTGCTAGCAGCTGAAGGAGAAGGCCAGCCAGACTGTATGCTCTAAGGTCATCACAGGAATCAATGGGGAGTTAATGCAAGAAGGAAAACAAATCCTGAGCCAAGATCGATACAGTGAGCGTTTTATTATAGCTCAAACTCTTCAGCCACTCTCCCTTTGTGCTCTTTGGTCACAGGCAGTGACAAAGCATCTCTCTTGGCTGCTGTTGTAAAAACAAAAGAATGAATAAAAACTCGTGTGCTGGTGGAAGAGGCTGTGTTGTAACAGATCACCAGCCTGGGCTGCCTCAGCTGGGCAGGTATCTCCACCTGTGCCTGCCAGGGAAACGCTGCAGGTGAGGGAGACCGGGGGGAGAGGCTGAGTAAAGATGCTCACTGGACTCTGCAGTGAGCATGGAGGTGTCTGGGCTTCCCCAGCATCCCAAGCTCAGGATGCCAGGCAGGGATACTCATGGGATGCCCCAGCCAGGGCCCATATCCTCCCTGGCCTGAGCACAGCTCGCTGAAACAGGCACGCAGCTGTTACTTATTCCACCTTGTTATTTCCCAGATGAATCCTGCTTTCAAGAAGTGAGATGTCTTAGAGAGAGAGATGCTTTATCAGTTGCTGGGGCAAACTCAGCAATTTTAAGCATTTCTCACCTTCTTAAGGCTGCCTATTAAAATTCTATCGAAAGAGGCACTGACCCTTTTGGGAACATCAGCTTTTGCCCCAAGCCTCTCCTCCAAATTAGGAATTATGGAAGTTCCAGGAAAGCAGCCATGCTGCTCTGTGTCCATCTGAACTGAGCTTCAGAAAGTCACAAAAGCACTAATGCATCCTCAAGTCAGAGCCGTGCCAGAGATGAATTCGGCCATCAGCACTTTGAGCATCTTTCTGCTGCAACCAAGGAAGACTTAAAGGTTTGCAATTATTTTTAGCTTTGTACATAACAGCTTGTTCTTTCTACTGTCTTACCTCGAGTGTGTTGAGCTCCTGCCCATTCCTTAAAGCATGTGCTTCAGAGCCTGAAACAACATGTTTACAGGTAGAGCTCCAACTACTGTGAATCATCCCTCCAACTCAGAGCTCCACTCACCAGAAACGTGGCTTTTCTGATGAAGTTGGGTGGCCATGAAGCAGAGAAAGGGACCTGGAGGGCAACTGACTAAGTAGGGTGACCCTGGAGGCATCAGGAATATGGGATGATGTGACAGTGGCCTGCTCCTGGCATCTCCCTGAGCACTGCTATTCCTTGAGGAATGCGGGGATTGAACAGTCCCACAATGTTGTTTGCTCCCCATGCTGCATCTGCTTGCTCTGAATGACAATCCTGTGGTCACACAGTCCATTCCTGCCAGCCCTTTCCCCACCTCTGCCAAATACAGGGGCAGAATGAGATTCCCTTTTTTCAATCTAATCAGGTTTTTTTCGGAATCATGACATCAAACTTTAAGTTGCAACATTAAAAAAAATTAAAGAAAAAAAATTGAAATCCAAGTAAGGAACTATGAGACCCCATGTGGGCATGATATTTCTGAGTCTGAAGGGTTTTAAGCCTGGTAGTGGCTGATTTTTTCCCAAGGGAAGATTTCTCAGGAGAACCTTTCCCTCAAGGGCAATTTCTGTAAATAATGGTCATTTTCCCAAAACAAATCTGTACAGCTGTGTGTTTGTGTTTCTCTGGTTCTACCAATGAAACTAGAGAGGCATTGTTCTCTTTTACCAATCATGTTAAGTCTGTATTGGAACACCTTATAAAAGGTACTAAGAATTAGACAATAAAGCCTTCTTTTGCCATTTGCCTTCTGAAATATCTGGGGTCTCATGCCCAACAAGAACAATCCCAGGGGATGACAACACTGAATAAAGCTGGAGACTTCAGAGTCTGGAGAGGCTGCCAGGGAAGGGATATCCAGGCACCCACACCATTGTGCTCAAGGGGCTCATTGTGTGCAGAACTAAAGAGGTGAGGAAGGAGTGACTCTAATTATGCATAAAAATGGGTCAGAATCTCCCAAAGTCAGAGCACATCTCATCCCATCCCCAATTAAACAACTACTGTTTAATTGCCTGTTGAGGTCAAGGGAGGCTGGAGGTCAGACGCTGGCAGCTGCCATGGCTTCAGCCTGGAAACCTGAGCCTGGCTTGATGGAACTATGAGGTAAGGACTGGAGAGGGGAGCTGAAAGCTGAACATCCACTCACCATTACATCCATTAGTGGATTAGTAGGTGAGGGACTGAGTGACCTTTTCCCATTTCTGCTGAGAAATGAGGCTGTAGCAGGAAGGGCTTTGTAGGTTACTGAGAGTGAGAAACCTACAGCCTTTGCACAGGGAGCACTGCAGCCCCAGAAACATCCCCATCTCCCCCATAGGCTGTTCCTGGAGGTAAACTAACCCAGGAAAACACAGCTTCAGCACAGGACTGAGGAAGCAGAGCTATGATTTCCAAGGAAAGTATTGGGGCAGTCCCAATCACCATGCAAGAGTGAGGCTATGCTTTAAGCTGGCTCAAACACATCCATTTGTATCTAGGTCAAGTTCAGCCAGATGGCAAGCCTGGCTAGGATGACTGGAGTCACAGACGGGGCTTGTGCAGTGAATAGGAGGCAATTTTATACAAGTGTCTCCATCTCTTAGAGTGGAGATGAGAGAGGCAACGAAATTTGTTACATTTCCAAATCCGTGTAGGCTTTTTTCCCAGTTCATGGACTTTGTGGTACATTAACAAGGCAGTGTAAAACCAAGTTCTGCTCCAGGTGAAGATGGGTATTTTGAAAGAAAAGTTGACTCTGAAGATGTAGGGGCAAAGGGATAGACCAGATTTGTGCCACATCCAGCAGAAATGCAAATAAAACAAACTAAAACCCCTCAGCAGAGATTCTGCATATGATGCAAAGGATTAAGGATGGAGTACTGAAAAAAGAAAAATAATCATAGGATTGGCACTTCAGCACCAGAAACAATGCACAAAATCACCAGAGCCAACAAGCAGCACAAGGACATCCATGTCCTTCCCCTGCTGCACAAACTGCTCATGCTGCTGAATAAAAATATAGAGAGCTCACTCACAGAAGAGTAGCCACAGACTCGTTCTTTTAAAAGCTGAGCTATTTGGGTTTTTTTTGAGATGGCAACTTGTTTCAGCTCATCTGACCACAGGGAGATGCTCCTAGGCTGTGGCCTCACACACAGATCCCATCTCCTTCTCCTCCACTGCTCCCAGCAATGAAGTGAAACTGTGTTGCAGGGCAGTCTCCTGCACCTGTCCTCACCCCACACCACTCAGAAAACATCCCTGCTCAGGATTATTGGACAGAAAAGTAACAGACAATGATGGAAGGACAGGAATGTGAATAGTGCAAGTCTCCTTGTTCTTCTCCCTTTCTGAGAGAAATCCTCCCTGTGGGCTCCAAAGCTGCTGATGGATTTTAATCTCTGGCAGAGGGTCTCCCAGCCGATCAATCATGACCACCACATCTCTCTGAAAAGACAAACTCAATTACGCCATGCCAGGCGCCGAGTGCTTTGCTCGTAGAAGTTGAGGTTAATTTCCATCAAGAATGGCCCACTGAGAATTTGATTTGTTAATACCACAAATTGTTCCTCCAAAAGAAATACCTCTGCTGCTTAATTTGTTGGAGTCTGGCATTTGTTTGGCGATCACTCAGAGAGAGGCAAAGCATTAATTTAATAGTGTGACTCATCCTGATTTTCAACAAACTCTGTCACCTAGGGACACAATCAGAAGGACAGGGTGAGCATCCTGGTGAGAGCCTTTCCTGTTTCAACTACCTCTGATTGCAACCTCCCCCCGAAACAAGAATGCCTCTACCCTGCTGAGAGCTGCTCTGGCAGCATAACTCACAGAGATGAGGCCAAAATATTTTGCAAACTTATTGAGGCAGTGCTGGGAATCAAATGTTTGCATCCACTCCAAATTGGTCCCAGATGCTTCCCAGCAGTGATGTGGATGGCAGTGGCAGCAGCGGAGATGTATTCATTGCCCATGGGCTTCCCACAGTGCTGCTCTGCTCCAAGGCCTCCCAGCCCCACAGACAGTGGCAACAAACCCCATCTCAAAGTGGGAGAAGAGCTCTCCCCATGAGCTGAAGGGAGAAGATCTCATGCCCAGCATTCCATGGCTGCCTCCATGCCCTGGATCTGGATCTGCAGCCTGGCTGCCCATGCCAGGACCCTCCCCGCCGCTGTCACAGCTCTTGCAAGGAGGCGACCATGGAGCAACTTCCAGGTCAACCTCATCCAAACTTCAAAGTACAGTAAAATCTAGATGAACAAATCCCTTCTTCATTAAAGAAGTGATGGATAAAGATTATGGGGAGGGAGAGAAGGAGGAACAAACGACCCTTTCCACTGTAGCAGCCTGCACAACTACCTGGACTATATTCCTTTACTCTGGGTCTCAAGGTGGCAGAAGCAAATAATGCATTAGCTCTGAAAAAGGGCCTGGAAGGAAAGGAGATAAGTATTTCAGGACTGCGAATTAAAGCCGTTAGCAAACGCAAATTTACATTTCCTCTAAGTAATCATTATGTTTTCACTTCTATCAACACCCAATGAATCACAGAGATGTTTTGTCTAGAAACACTAATGGTGGGGGTAGGAAGCCAGCAGCCTACCCACAGCAACGGCAGCAGGAGAGAAGTGCCAGAGAAACCCATAAAAAGGAGCTGGATTTTTCAAGAACAGCAATTACAGCAGCCCATCACTGCCCATGAAATTACCAAATACGAAAGACATGCAGAAAAAAAACCATTTCAGGCACAGAGGAAGGCAGCGATTTAGCAGGTCAAGGTACACACTCATATATGTGCAGGCATGGCATATGCAAACAAAAATAATGAAAATAAGGCTTCAAATAAGTGAAAAATATGCAGCCTCACACACACACATGCTCCCAGCTACCCTCACGCACAAAATAATTGTCCACAGTGCTGCCTGCAGAGGGGAGAGTGGCCCTGCAGATATGCCAGAGTAGTATTAATTTCATAATTGCCTGTATTATTAAGATCTCTGCAGGACACCCCTTCTCACAACCAATTCAGCAAGAATAGTGGCTTTTTAGTTTTGGGGTTTTTTTTTTTTCAGTAGTGCATAAAAAAAGAAGCAAGTTTCTGTTTTCAGACGCAGCAAACAGAAGAGTGACTCAGCGGCTGGTGCCAGTCCCCAGTCCTCTGCCTCCACCCTGGAGTGTGGCATGGCTGCCACAAAGGGTGGGCAGAGGGGCCCAGGTCCCATCCCACCCACCTGACCTGCTGGATAAAGCACTGAACTGCCCTTTGGAAACACCCAGCTTCCATCACAGCCTATCTAGAGCAGTAAAGCTTCCCACCTCATGAGCTTAGTTATACATGACAGAGGCATCAGGATGGAGGGCAGCAGTAGTGCTGAGCCCCCCGGCTGGATACGGGAGGTAAAACCCAAGGAAAGGAGAAAGAACGTGACAGGAGGATGGGTGTGTGCCATCCATCGGGCTGGATGACAAACTGCAGTACAGGTGATGCTGGATTTGTGAGGGCTTGGCAGCATGCAAGGCCTTGGCTTTGGAAAGTTCCTTGCCTAGGGTGATTATCCCTTAATGAAGAGGCTGATTTTGCTCTTAATACACACTAAGAAAACTCAAGGTCTGAGCGATGGCTTTTGAAAACATTGAGCTCTGACACCCACAGAGTGCCAGGAGCACCTTCCCACTCCCAGTGTGAGGAGCTGTCCCTGTCCCCTGGAGCTCCTGGAGCCGCATCACACACATCTTCCAGCTGTAGTACAGCATGGCCCCGATCACAGAGCTTTTACAGTCATTAAAAAGCATGGCAGATATCCCGAAGCAAAAAGGAGCCACTGCAACAAAGCTGGTGAATAACCACAGGACGCTGCTATAAATCAGATCTTTACAACAGTATTTACCCCATCTAAATGCCGCTGCAGGAATTAGTTTCAACGTGTAACTGATATTTCTGCGGTGGCAAAGATCGAGGTTTGCAAAGCCTACACTCCATAAGCAGCGGTTTACAGAGATGGAATAGTGGCAGTTTTTCATTTTCCAGAGTCCACTCACCCTTCCAAGAATCTTAATGCCTCATTGATTCATAATACAGTACATAAAGATTTCATTTTTTCTTGCACACAGTGATATATTATGGAGGCAATCTATTTTGCCACTGAAAAGTTTGCTTAGTAGAGAAATTTGGAGTTTTGACATTCAGGAAATTACAGTCATCTGTAAAGTGCGATTGATATGCCAAGGCTAACATTTTCATTGCACTTATGGAGCCAGAATAACTATGCTAGAATATTTATTATATTCTAAAAAAAATCCAACTTCTTGATTATAAAAAACATATATTTAACAATAAAAAAACTTTATCCTTATATCCATATATATTTTACCTATGTCTTACATGTGCAAAGCCACATACTCTCTGAACAGATGAAAATGCTTTTAATAATCTAATAAAACCAGTATTTCAGACAGGCACTGCATGTGCAAGCAGAGAGCACAAGCTGACACGTAGCTGCAAGGAGCTGCACAAAAGCAGAGAAATGAGATATGGTCTGCCACAGCGAACCTGCCCAAGGTCCCCTGAGGCTGTGGACACTCGTCCTGCCAGACCCTCAGCTGATCTCCACGGGAAGCAGGAGATCACTGAATCCTGTGTGATCATTTGCAATTTCTGGGGCTGATACGATACAGGAGGAAGCGGGTGCAGAGGGCTCCGGTCTCAGCTTGGCACGCACGCTTGTCTTCTTTATGAACACATCAGTGTATATTTAGAAGATGTGATCTATCCTACATCCTGAGCACTCATAGCAAATTCGTAATTGCCACCTGAACACCCCTCCCAACTCCTTTGTATATGAGACTAGCTACTACTGAACATCCCCTGCCTCAGCACTGGAGAAACCTTGGAGCTCTCAAGCAAAAGATCATACGATCAGCCTTAAGAGCTCTGCATCTCCCACAATGGGAAATTAACTCCAGAGAGGTATTTATAAAATCATTTGTAACTATATCAGAGCTCAATCAATTCTCTTCAATAATACATAAAAGGAGGAGGTTTGGCTCACACGGAAGAACATAATTCCTTCACAAGCCATTTGCAGATAATCTCCTTGTACGCCAGTTAATACATCCCACAATAGGTTACACAAAAGTGCTTTTAAAAACTAAACGGAGGATATAGAGCACATAAAAAAGGCACATTAGTGCAACTCATATTTTGCTTATCATAACTATTGTTCATACAGAAATTCAAGGAAAATCCTTCCCAGTCTTTCTAAAATTTTGTCAAAAGCAAGTATCTATTGAAAACATCTTTGCAATGTAATTAATGAACTGATTCTAATATAATTCTCAGCCTGCTGCCAAAAGAGGGATAGAGGAACTGACGGTGTATTTACAGCTGCAACTTCTACAGTTTTAATTTCAGCTCTCATTGATTCCATTGAGCACCATGAGACTGTGTAATGAAGAAATCTGTATCTATTGAAAATACCAAGTGTGCTCCTGCCCCACTAGGGCACTACTGTAATATCATGCAATGGAAGGGGATTCTCATTTAATTGAATTGGAAATGAAACACATATTAGCTAAGAAAACTTAATCAGTGCAATAATATTAAAATGGGCCACTCAGACAAACTATACTGATTAAGTCACTTGCAAACATTTCCGTAATCATCACTGAGACCTGTGGCGTTAATGATTTAAACTCACTTTTCTACTCCAGGGAACAAAACTGCAATTTCATAGCAGACAATTAGAATACTTTAAGCCCTGTCTCACACTCTACAATACAGTCTGCTGGCAGAAGCATAGGGCCTCATCCTGTAAGGATACATCTTGAGCTGTGACAAGGTCTGCATGGATGCTGGGATGTTTGATTTAAGATGGGAGACAGCCCTGAAACCTGGCTGGCTGGGAAGTGTTTTTGAGGTACAGGCTGTGGTTTCTCTACAGACTTCATCTTTAATCCTGACTTGTTACTGATGGCACACTCTGATGCACCGCAACACTCTGAGCTCTAAATGGCTCCCAGCAGACCAGGATTTTAAAACTTGTATTCACACACAGTTGACATAACTGGATTTAAAATTTTCATGGAACAGCAGAGTACATTTCTAGTAAAACTCCACGGATGCACTTGTTGTGTCAAAGCTCAGCTGGGAGGGGTTTTACATCAGCTAAGCAAGCAAGACTAAGTAAACATTACAGGATGTACAGAACATCTTGTTTCCCTATGTCTGCTAGTTCCACCCCAAACATTAAGTAAAAGTATATCTTACTCAGTCTGCACCAGTGAGGACAAGGCCTTTAGAAAGTCGTGTTAATGGAAAATATCACTTTAGCCTCTCATACAACCCTGAACAAACCCAGGGATGTGTCCTTTGTGTTGTGCCCAGGACTACCCGCACAGTCCAAGCTCATGGTGTGCCTGGAAACTGGAGACTGAGCTGGCAAAACCTCATCAGATGCTTTCCTGCCTGTCAGTGACAGCACATTCAGCACCAACATCAGCTCGGACACATGGCAGATTTCTGGATTTCAGATGCCCCCTATATTTTTAATTAAATTGCAGCATTAAGACATTCAAAATCCTACTTGCAGACAGTCAAAAGCAAATTCAATTTTTCCATCTTATCAATGCCATGAAGCAAACTCCAGTCAAAGTGGCAGCTGAACTGAGGCCACCACGGAGAGGCAATAACCTGAGCTGGGAAATGAGAGGAGTCCAGCTCCCCTCTGTGCCAGCTGAAGGACAGGTACTGCTATGCAAAAAGCATCCAATTCCACTGCCCATGAACAGTGCTACTTGCTTTGCCTTTTGCTCTGGCTCTCCCACTGTGAGGGTATCACAAGCTTGGGTCAAGATCTGATCTTTCTTTTCTTTCTCACTGCAGTTCCTGATCCCTGAGCTCCCTGCCCTCACCACCCACAGCCAAACAAGTAGGCAGCACTTTGAACCCTCAGCTAGAGGGAAGCCTTGCTTAGGTTAGCTGAGAAACCCTTAAAACCAAGCTGATTTCAGCTGAAGCCAAAGATAACCTACCCCTGCCAGAAGGGATATGATAAACCTGGTATGATAAACCTAAAGCAAAATAAACCACATGACATGTAGGGTTATTCACTAAGGTCACAGCTACTTCCAAAAGGACCTGCTATTGCTCCCACTCCCCTAACCTCATCCTCAAAATGTGAATTAAAAAAAAAAAAAAAGAAAAAAAGAACCCCAAACCCCCCAAAACAAACAAACGAACAAACCCAACAAAAAACCCAAAGAAACAAAAAAACCCCTCACCCGAACCAAAAAAAGCCAAGACACAAAACTCCTCTATGAGCAGCAAGAGATGGCTCAAAACAGTTTCGTTCCGATCTGTGAGTATCTCTTGAAAGATTTTTAAAAGACACAGTTCTACTCCTCCATGGATTATTCTGGCTAAAAATGTGTGTGACATTTTAATTATCAAGTACAAATGTTACTGCAAGTAAGCAATGAAACAGATGGTGTCCTGAATTTTACAGTACAGCCACTTTTCCAGCTCAAATTTACAGTTCACCAATCATCAGCTTTAAGTCCTGTCTCTATTGCATCTCCCCTACCCATTTGAAACACCACAACCCTCCAATGCTGAGAGCGTGGCTTTGGGAAAGTCGGGAAATTTTGGGAAATTCAACCCAAGCTGTACTCCTCCAAGAAAATGTTTCTAACAAGGAAACAAAGTGGAGCACCACTCTGTATCATCCCAAAAGCATGGCAGGTAAGAAATGGGAGAGCACTGAGGAACTGCACGTCTCAAGGGGGCAAAGATGTGATCCTGATACCTCCATCTCCATGAAGGACCTGAGTTGTTTATCTCATCCTCTTCCTCAGTGAACTCCACTCATATGAGTTATAAGTCCTGAGATTTCCTTATCTACCCATCTGGTGAACTCAGCAGTCCTCTCAGTGGGTGCTCCAAGGGGAAGGGATAGGATGGAATGAGTGTCCCTTCCGAATCCACCAGTATCACCACCGGGGCACAACAGAGTAGCAAAGCTAGAAGCTTTTTCATTAATTGCTGGTCCACCATCCTTCCACAAAAACTGTCAATGCCTAAGATCAGAGTTGCAGTTTCACACGTTTATTTCCCCCCCTACAAAACATGAAATATAATTCAAGACACAGGAGCCACACATGTGGATGGGGACAAGGAGGACCTGGGAATACTCATCTGCAGGATTGACAGCACCATGGCAAATGTGGTCCTTGCTTCGAGGAGCTTTATTATTCAGTTCAGACAACACACTAGGAGAAAGCGTGAGTCCAGTGACCCCTGGGGAACAGATGTAGCAGCATCCCCAGACTCAAGCAGCAAACACAGTGAGTTTTCATCTGTCCCTCTTAGCTGTGTGTGGCCAGGTTGAGGAGAATACGATGCCCTCATTGAACAGGCTCTTGATTTAGCAAGCTGTGACCAAACTGAATTCTGGAAAGCTTTCCTGATACTCCACTCCATTCATCTCCACTAAAGGGGAGCTGCTGCTGGGGCTTATGGCATCAGTGCTGCGCAATTATGACAAGGAAACATTTTCTGGGAAGGTGTCCCAGAAAGTAATACACTGAACATTTCCTATCACCATTTGCAGTACTGAGCAATAACTCCTCTCGCCGTCAGCACCAGCGTCGAGCCACATCTCCAAGGAAGGGCACCCTTCCTGTCATGCCCCTGTGCTGGCACAGGGCTGGGACCACCAGCTCTGCTCTCACCATTCAGCTTGTGCAGACACCCCTGGGACTGCTGCAAGGATCAGACAAAGGGAGATGCTGCACAGGCCAAGGCATGGATCTTTTGGACCCCAGACTTTTCCCATTTAGCTTTGAAATGGAGTGGAGCTTTGGAGGTGGAGGGACCAATGCCAGCTTTGCAGACAGGCAGTGATGCTTAGTCACAAAAGCATTTGCAACATGGGTTCTGCCTCTTGCATACAGGTTTGTCACTTAATCCAGCACCACGCTGGCATCCAAGGGTGAAGATGGCAAGATCTCTGGTGTTCTTCTAAACCCACCTGGGAACCTCTTCCTAAAGGGAACCAAATAGGGCGCTCATAGATCGGAAGGAATTCATGGACTGAGCTGCTATTGGAGCACAGCTGCTTTAACAAAACTTTCCAATGAACTCCTGAACACCCAGGGAAACATGCCTGAATATTTTGTCACCAGGGAGAGAAGTCAAGGCAGTGTCCAGTGCCCCCAGTGCTGTGGTTTGCAGCAGATCGATGTCTCTGCACTTGAACTCAGCAAACAGGTGCTCCAGAGCATGATGAAGTGCATGGCAGCAGCTCAGGCTCTGCTCTTGGTCACACTGGCAGCTGAATTGCTGCGATAAATAAACCTGAAAATCGACTGTCTGAGCAGCAACAGCTTCTTCCTGTCTCCATCCCTGGAGGGGTTAATCTAGAATAATTTAATTTATTCCCAAATTGCAGGCAGCAGTGTCTTTCCCCATTTAGCAGACTAAGAAACTGTGCTTTACCAAATTTATCTGAACAATTCATTCCCACAAAATTACACTGGGTTTTGAACTGAGGTTGATATACTCCACTGTATCTGCAGGCTAAGCAATCCACTGAGGGGCCAGATTAAAGCACAGCTAAACACCACCCGAGTGGGCTTTTCTTGCAAAGCATCTGTGCAGGGATGGGGACAAGAGCAGCAGGTGCAAAAGGGCTCCCAGCAATGGTAATCTGGGCCAGGGCTCAGGCACAACAGCAGCATCTTCAGCTGCATCTTCCTCATCCTTCCATTAAAACAGCAGCATCCCCATAACTCATTTCAACATATTGCGACTAGGCTCCTCTTCACATTATTTTAAACAAAATGACACTTTCTCTAGACACTTAAATGCATCCTGGTCTCATCATATCAACAGAGGAAGCATATTTTTTCTGTTTATATGAAAGGTGATATTGGATGCATCATACATTGAAATCGTATGCTGGCTTCCTCTCTTGACATAAGTAAGGGGAAAGAAAGAGAAGACAGATTTTAAAGATGTATGCATATGCATGATCATTTTCTAACCTAGAACATTATTACATTCTTTCATACATTCATATGAGAACTGCAAAAGATTATGAAAGTAGAGATGCTATCACTCATACTTTCCCAGAGCAAGGATTAGGGAGCTTTTCTTCTTAATGAAAGCTATATATTTAAATACTATCTGTTTGACCAAGCCCTAGATAGTACTGGCCAACAGAGGTACAGCTCACATCTCTGCTTTGCAGGTCCAGCCCAAACACAGGGCAGGACTGAGTAAGAGATGTCACATGGTTGTCAGAGCTTTGACCTTTTTATGGCTAATAAATGCCTTCAAATTTCTTCATTTCCACAGGCCTAGAACCCTCTACCAAAAATACACTTCATATGGCCCATGCAGATTCTTCCCAGCCCTTGGAATGCTGAGGCAAACCCTGCATGTGCCATGTTACCCAAAGGCATTGCAGAAATCTTCTGGTTTGCAAGTGACGCTAAATTCATCTAAAAAGCTTTATTTATGAATGCTGTTACATCCCACTTCTTGGGGAGACAGATCTGCCACTAGAATTGCCTTTTCCTGCCTGCAGAGACTGTAACTCTGCATCAACATTACACAATTATTTTAAAACCACTATTTGGATAGCTCTACAGTAATGGATATGTACACCAACTCCAGTGCCACAGAATTTGCATAGCCGAATTTTTTATCATGCTTCTTAAAGATTAATAATTTAAAGCAAATTGTAACTGTGCTAAGATTTAGTCTTATGTTTTCATGACTGCTTTATATTCTCATAAATATCCAACATTCCCAAGTACATAGGAATCTGAGGTATTCAAGAGAAAAAACTGCAACCAATATATCTTACATTTATGGAATTGAATATAAGATCATATTCAAAGTGCTGCATTTACTGACTGATTTTGAATACATAAAATATATAGCCATTGCAAATTCACCTTTCATTGCAAAGCTTTGTTCTTGTAGTGGCATAACTTATTGCCAGATTAGAGCCCCAAGTACAGTTGGGTCATTTTTCGTGTTCTCCATTCCCACAAACACGACTGGGAGAGACAGGTCGTGCTCTCTATCAAAGTTGTGCTTACCACACAGCAATATTGCAACACGTCCCATTAGAGTTATGTCTGCTGAGACTGTGAGCACAGACTTGGCTGCAGGCACCTCCTAATGGAATTACATAATTGGAGGCATGTCATCTAAATCTGAACAAATTGGATTCCCTTGTCATGCACTATTGAATCAGAACGGGAAGAACACTCCACACTGTTATCTATGGTAAACCAATGGTGGCAAATCCAGCATCACTAATATTTTGATAATGTGATGTTTATTAAAACTGGGTGAGAAAAAAAAAGAGATAAAAGTTTCATGTAAGGCATGTCAAAATCATGTTGCATGGAAAAACGAGCTCATCCAAGCTTGGTTTCAGACTGGGAATTACGTTAATGGTTTATGACGGTTGCAATGTTAAGAAGATGTAACTGCAGACCCACACGAGGCTGGCTGGCTGTAGCAGCCAGGGAAACGCAGACAAGGATTTGAGACAGGGCCCACCACCAGCTCTGCATCTGGCAGGAGTGACAGCCACCAAGGTGTTTGCTTTGCTGCAGCCCCTCCCTGCCCAGTCTGTAGCGGATCACTGTATTAACATTTCCATCCTGAAATCCAATTCTCCAGCCCTTGCAATTCACAAGCATGCCCTGCTTTTCGTTTACAAGTATATCAGCTTTAATTTGGAATTACTGGAGGAATCATAATGAGGGAGCAATAACTTTGAGCACACTGAACTGCGCATTCAGGGCAAATTTTCACTGAGCACTCAGCTCGACCTCCAGCTCTGCATGTATGAAAGAACAGAGGCATTAATTACATTACCAGAATCACTAATCAGTTCATTGCATCTTTACATTTCATCAGCTAAATGCTGGTGCAAAATGAGAGGCTTTTTCCCCCCTGTAATTCAGCTCTTCAAGCCTCACCAGGATGCTTCCACGAGCACATGGAATAAATTCATTAACAAAAACAGCAAGAAAAAAGAAACAAAGAAATTAATTGTGAAGCCTTACAGAATTCATGGTTCTCATAGTTAATTAACTGTGTGCAATTAACTTAGGCTCAGGCTTAAGTGTCCACTGTCCTAGGTTAAAATGTAAGAAGTGCCCAAAGTATGTATTCTATCACCATCCTCATGAGCTGTTGAAACCAGGTG
>VZUI01056678.1:0-10175 GCA_013401135.1 Cettia cetti | reverse complement strand
GTGAGGAGGGCCGGGGGTGGGGGGGACGAAATTCACACAGTCTCTGCTAGTTCCATTGCTTGAAACTGAATGGCAGTGCAGCTATTGACCACACTCTGCCCAAGAACAGAGTTAGTATGCGTTTATGCTTGACTAAAACCCAGCTCAGAAAAAGCAAAACATCTGCATGACTATCAAGAGTTTTTGAAGGTGATACTCTTGTGCAGAGATTAATTTAAGCTTCACTTAAATTCACTGATCTCTATTTGTCCTTCAAAATTATTTTAATAGGCTAATTATATTCCAGGCACAGTACACTTGTAATGATGAGGATAATATCTCCAGAACCAAAAGGCTGAATTTGGGGTTCCTTTTTTTCTTCACACAGTGGCAAGAAATAAGTTAGGTTCTCCAGTTTCTGCCTAACAGGTATCATTATACTTATATATACCGGTTACTTACGAATTACAGCAGGCTGTATTAGCCTGTACAGCAGGCTAATACTTACAACTCAGTCCTAAATCAGACAGTGACATCTCCTTGCAATTCCAAGCTCTCAAAAGGGAAATAGGGAGCTACTGCCTTGTGAAGAATTTAAGATTTGATGAGAATGCTCCAAAAACAAAGACAAAAAATCAAATAATAAATACAGCGCTATTTATCAATTTACTTAAATAAGCTATTTTCTTAAAGTAAATGAGAAATATGTGATTACCTTTTTATTTAAACCTAAATTAGCTGAACATCAATACTTGTTTTTCTGACCTCTCGGAGCACTCAATCTCTACCTTTTTAATGTTTCCTCACAATACCCATACCAGGATATCCCTCAAAGTAATCAAATATCCACTTACTCTGCATTTCTTAGGAGACTGGGGAACACTGTCCTAAGGTATTACATAATCAGTCACTGTAGGGGGTGGGGGAAACCAACTTGATAATAACTTGTAGAACAGACTCTAATTTGGTTTACCTTATAGGATAGACTCTGTCTATCATTACATGAAATTCTTTAGAAACAGGAAAAGAAAAATTGATTCTGAGAGCACCTTTCTGGCTTTTCTCACATGCTCTCCTCAAGCTCTCTCACATTATGAAACAATTCCAGCTACTGAATCCTTCTATCACTCCTCTTTCTCTTTTGCCTGTCCACAGAGGATAATATATACATTACCATTAGGACAGCAGAATTTTTCCTTCTGTGAAGAAGCTCTCAAAATGAGATGACTCATTTTTTCCTTCTCTTGATCATGTAAGTGAAGGGCTGAACTAGTCATTCAAAATGTGTCTGAGCTACTTGGAAAGAACCGATCCAGTTATGTTAAAATGATCCTATTCCTATCATAAAATCAGTGCTGCTAGGGAATGCAGCACCTGGATTTCTGTGGCAGTAGCTGGGGGAAGTTTGGGCCAGAAATATCCACCCCTCAGAATATTACTCATCTGAGAGAACCCTTTTTTCTTAGGAAGGCAGCTAGAAAATCCTGCATTTACAGTTACTCTCAGCTGACCCAGAGTGCATTCAGAAAGCCTTGGAAGCTGAGAAAGGATTGCGGTTTGTTGGTAATTGAGGTGCAACATAAATTGTGAACCACCTTCCCACGTGGGTGGTAGGTGAGCTGGGGATCTGGAAAATCACCAGGATGGAGAAGGCAGAGAAGCTGCCTCATACTTTTTAAAAGTCCTGCTTTTCTGTGTTGTAGAAGCTGTAGAGTCATAGAACTGTGCTGCAGCACAAGCTTCACTGTATTTGGGTTAAATATTGAGATCTCAGAGTTTTCTTAGAGCACCATCTGCCCAGCTTTGGTTACCATCTCTCCTCAAAACTGAAGCAAGAACTACAAAACAAAAACCCAAATAGCATGGCATTGTGTGCTGCCCTACTTCCAGTGCAGCCTATGAATGTTTCACTGCATTTTCTCTTCAAACTGCAAACCTCTTGAAAACAAATTCCAAAGAAAAGTACAGAAAGAAACACATCCTAACACAGATAGCAGTCATAACAGTGAGAAATTACATCTGAAATTAGCAAAACTGAATTGGCAAAGAATAAAAGCAGTCATCTCTTTTTGAGAGAGTTTCTTCACAGAAAACATTAATAATGGGAGAAATTCCGAGATTGGTTAATTTTTGATGTCCTTACTTTAATAAAGCATTGGTTGTTTGCTGTGAACCTAGACAGTGATTTTAGGACTGCAAGTCTATGCTTGCAGAATGTGCTTGCTATAAGCATAAGTATGATTTGGACCCTTTGGTGCACCAAAGCAAACTGAGACTTTGGCTCATGAATTGTGGTTAGAGTAGCTCAATCAAAATAATCCCATGAAGCCCATGAAAACTATATATTACAGTTGTGCATTTGACCCCATTTCTCCTTTGAGCCCCATTAGCATAAATAATTGCCTTATTTTAGAATCCATGGCAAGCAGGTTCCACCACAGAGGAGTTGGCTGTGGGCAACAAGTTCCTGCTGAGCACACAGAGATTCATCACACTGTCCTGCACACTAATGTTTGAGGTGCTCAAGATGGACCTCTGAAGGAAGCTTTACTCAACAGGATGATGCCCTGTTGGGAAAAAAAAATGTAAGCAGCTGGCAATATTCTGTAACAGGGCAAAAAAGAAATCTGGGTATGTTTTTGAAACTGCTATGTATTTAGTAGACAAAATATGTGTTAAGATGACTTTGGAAATGACAAGATCAATGTGCCTCGATACCCTGAAATGAGGCTTGGGTCCAATATAAAATCACAAAATAGTTTGGGTTGGAAGGGACCTTAAAAATCATCCACTTCCATGGGCAAGGGACACTTTCCACTAGACCAGGTTGCTCAGAGCCCCATCCAACCTGTTCTTGAACATTTCCAGGGATGGGGAATCCACAGCTTCTCTGGGCAACCTGTACCAGCTCCTCACCACCCTCCTAACACACTTCTTCCCAGTACCTAATCTAGACCTTCTGAATGCAGCACTCCAGTGGGGTTTCACAAGAGTGGGGTAGAGAGGCAGAATTACTTCCTTCAATCTGCTGGTCATGCATTTTTTTATGTGATCCAGGCAGCTGCTTCAGAAGAGAATTCAATTCCTGGTACTCCAGTTGATTTCTGTGGAAGTATCTATTGTTTTCATTTCATAAGGACTGAGTTTTCACAACTGATGCAATCATCAACTCCAACGTAACCTCAAAGCCGTTGTCTGACATCACAATCATGCACTAAGACATCTTAGATCAAGATTTTTTAAAAAATGTTTGCAATTTATGTCCTATGAACACAGTTGCAGACTTGTGTGGAACTGATTAATTCTTTATATGGGTATTAAAGTTGTATAAATGTTGAGGTGACACAGTCCTGCAGAGTTTATGGAGACAGTCAGCTCCATCTGAACATAATTCCCTCACTGTCTGTGGTAATCTTAGAGACCTGCACACGTGCAGGAATCTCTTTTGCAACAACCAACAGTAATAACTGCTTTTCATATACTACCCACAATAGTGGCTGTCCTTATTCAAAGTGCTTTTTAAGGTTGTAATCTCTCCTTAAACAAAATGTCATTGAAAGTACTTGAAGGATCTGAGTGGCAAACCAAAGCAACCCATCACATGCAAGAGGAAAAAGAGGTTAACCCTCGAGACTCCGTTAAGCACAGTGTAGGTTAAAGAAGAAAACCCAGAACTAGAATTCCACACCCATATTTGATTGCCCTTGTTTTTAATCTCAGCTTCAGGCTTAAAATGTAGACTGCACCACAGAGAAAAACCTTTAAAGCTCTGTGACCCTCCAGACAAAACACAATATGATGTAGCTGAACAGTGGTTTCTGTAACAAAGAAGTAGACCAGAACGCTCATCAATTTTCAGACAGAAAATGAATTAGAGGATTTTCCACAGGATAACAATGCACTACTCTGAAAGGCTGCCATCCTGTGGCACTTTAGGGAAGCTGTAGTAGCCCTGCGTTAATGGTTTCTAGACTCTGGACTGCAAAACACGTCCCAGATAAACTAAACACTACTTTTTTTTTCCTTAATAATTAGGTAGGTTCAAGAGAAAGCTCTGATCTCTTATGAGTCAGCCGTGTCATAACACAGCTTATAAGATGGGGCTTGGTTGAAGGGGTTTTTTTATTTCCATCAAAAGAGCCAACACATGTAACTTCCTTGACCTGAAAATATTCTATGGTACTGCTGCCATATTCAGCCATAAATTCCAGCTGCTGAATGCACACACACTCTCAAAAATAGAACAGGTAGGGAAAAGTAATTTGCTTGCAGAATCATTTGTATGTTGTCAGTAAGTAGCACATTATGAGTTAGAAAATACTCCTTTGTATTTTTTCCCCCTAGAAATTAAGATGAGCTTTCAGCTACTGTAAAATAGAATTACATAGCAAATAATCGAAGGGGAAAAAAGCTACAGAGCCTTTAACAAAGGCTTCAGAGAGCCTTTGTTAAAAAGGCTAGGAAAACTGACTAACTGAGAAATCTTTCCTCTGTTAGTACAGAAGTGATAAAGAAGTAACAAACAGCTCTTAGACATACACGCGAAGTTTAAATCTTGGTTCCTTGAAATACATCTCAGTTACTTGAGCAAGACTTGTATTTTAAGAAGTTATATAAGCCATGTGTACATATGTGTGTGTATATATACATATATATATATATGTATATATGAAATACGCTTTAAAACTTGATTCAGATGCCAGGCAGTTGGTTGAGGTTTTTGACATCCACACTCCATTATCTGCAAGGATAAAGAAGCTCACCCATGGCCCTGGCTTCGATTTCTTCTAGCTGAGCTGTCTTTTCAATCTACTCTCTGGTGGCAGGTAGTATTACCTCACTAGAGATGTGGTCCTCAGTACTATTTCTCCACCCTTATGCCCCACTCTCAGGCTAGTTTTCAAACTGTACTGTCAAAGCTTTTAAGAACTAGCCATAATTCTCTCCTCCAGTGTCCCTTGAAGAACCAACCACCTTTGAAAGTGCACAGTGCAGGAGCCCTGCAGCAGCACCAACCTGTACCTGCCACATCCGTGGTGCTATTGGAACATTAATCTGCTCTTCCCCACCAAGACCCAGGGACATATTTTATTCCACACCTGCCTCCAGTCTATATTTACCTTTCCACAATCAGGAAGGAAGGAATTTCTGGTCAGATAACAGCATTTTCTCTTCTCAGCCCTGGCTGACACAATCTTCTTTTGCAAGTAGTCTCAAACCACTTAGTGTCCATTAGTCTTTTCCAGCTGATGTAGCCCTCACTAAGTGAGAAATTAACTCTCCCTTAAAAAAACCCCAACACCCTAAATTCTAACTCCAGTGGTCTCAGAATTCTAGCCAAGTATTCACTACAGTTTATCATTATAGGAGGGAACACTCTAGAACATCTTTCTGTTTAATCCTGCCTTATGGGATTCCTCTCTGGAAGCTTTGTAAGTCACAGCATTTTTAATCCTGCAGGAAACACTTATAAGGAAGTAAGATGGTCTTTTGCACTGCATTTCAAGCCAACATACTCCTGCTTTCACTACTGAATTAATTATAGAACTTAAGGAAATATGGTGTTGCAGGAGACAAGGAAGGGAGGAAAAGTCTGTATCAGAGAAATTACACTCACCTGTTGTACTACTGCTCCAACCCCTTCTTGACACGGGGAAGAGGAGACTGGGAAATTCCACAGCTGAATTCAGTAAGTGCAAGCACAGGCAAACGCCCTTCATTTAGAAGAGAGGCTAAAGTATGTCGGATATGTATCCTTTGCATTGTAAAACTATCTTTAATGAATCATATAGCTTAATGAACTCACTGCCCATCCCACAGTGAGGAAATCTGATTTTAAGTTTTCATTGTTTGGCTGGCTGATTTCAGTTCAGTGTGATTATTCAGTAAACCATTATATACCTTTGCAAATCATTTCATTGTCTGCAGCTCCACTGCTAGTTTTACTTGCCTAATCTTCTTTTGTTTAAGAAGAGGCTGAGTTGTGGGGTTTTTATTGTAATCCATCTTTCCTTTGTATAGTTCTGCTTCACCTGTGGCTACCAGAGATTACAGATTAAAAGACTAATACCTTAATTAATCTGTAAACTGATTTTAGAAGCTTGAGGTCTCTGCCTGGATTTATGGGTTACAAAGAAAATTAAATTTAAGTAAAATTTTGTTATTATCTTCAGACTTAGGTTAGATGCACCACAACAGCTTTACACATCCAGAAACTCCAAAAGAAATGACAAGTTACAGGGCTCCTTCAGCCCCCTAAAGCTTCGGTCCACCCCAACCCTGCAAAAATATGTTTGGCTACAAATAAATTCCAGAAGGCTGTACTAAATTCACTGTGGCAGCACATATCTTGAAAGGCACAATACACAAGTATCTGAGACCTCAACACTTTCCAGAGCTGGAATTCTAGTGAAACTAAATCTTCACTAGAATGAAACTTTCCTAAGAGCAAGACCCTAATAAAACCAACTAGACTTTTTACAGTTAATTTTCTTGTCTAATACAGTATTTTCCTTTGCATATTTCTCAGCTTTGAACTCTGCTCTAATCTCCTTCAGCTATGGGTAATTAATTAATGAACACATCAAAAAGATTTAGCTGTGGGGGCTCAGTTTGGGATTGCAATTCTCATTTCCATTTGAGAAGCTTCAAATTTTAGTTCACATAGCAGCCTCTGCTAGATGTATTAACAGCAAACACAATTTCCTTTCTTATGAACAAACAAGCAAACAAAAAGCAGTATTTCCTCCTCATAGGCCAGTGGGTGAATCTCTGAGCTAAGCAGTAAACACCTTCCCTAGAACGGCTTTTTCAGCAAGTCAGGGAAGGTGTTCTGCACGGCATTGTCTACTGCACTTTCTGTTATTAACACCTTATGGAAACTGTTGGCACCAGTACAGAGCTCTCAACATGTTTTTTATGATAGGAGCTGTAACATGATTTAATGGAAAACTTCCTGCAAAATGAAGTCAAAGAACCTGCAAAGAGGGATGTCTTGATATTGTTACAATCCAGTATTTTTTTTGCATAGGAAAAGCATATTAGATCGCCAAGTGTTGAAACAACAGGAAAGACACAAAGGTAACAGGGACACAAAAGAGGTGGTCAATAAAAAAGCTCACTTGAAGTGTGACCTCTAGTAATTTCAAACTTAACTTGTGACTTGAGTTTCCACGGATGGTGGAAACCTGGAATTTTGCAATGTGGAATGCTTTTTGAATGACAAAGGCAAAGAGGCACTAGATGATTTCCAAAGAATTTGATAAATGTGATGATTGTTGCCCACTACACTCTGATACACGTCATGTGAGGGAAACACTTTCTGGATTTGAGAATAATCAGAAGTTATTGTTCACCTTTTTAATAACAAAGGGGTTACATATATTCAAAAACCAGAATTTTCCCAGTTCTTGTCTCCCATTAAAAAATCCCAACAGATTAAACTGGAGATTTTTCAATATATAAAAAGCAATAATCCTTCTCTGGCTGCCCAGCAGATCCCTAATGCTGCTCAGAATATACTGGAATTATTTCTAAACAGCAATGTGCTTCCCAAACTCCTATGCCAGCATGACAATTGCAAAGTGTCTCTGATCACCATCCATCGAGTCAGGATTAGATGTAGGCTTTATCAGATGTGCTCACATGTACTCATATAAACCTTCAATAAATTTGTAATTAACAGCTCTGAACTTTATTGGCACGTGAGCTGTGCTATGCTAAGTGGAACCTGTGTTGTAGCCCCAGGAAGCTACACAGTGTGGAAATTGTTGTTACCCTTCACTGGCACTGGTACCCAGATTAAAAACCTGCACTACAATCTGCTTTCTGAACAAGTCATACTGCTATGCAACACTGCATTACAAGCACCTACTGCAACACTTGATAGCTAGCAGAACAAAATCCCTTTACAAAAGCATTTGCACTGATGCTGAAAACTTCTTGGCACAGGTGATAAGGCAGGAACATGGCTGAATCCCATCTCTCCTAATCACTGGAAAGCACAAGGAGACATAAGAATGTTAAGAATAAAGTGGCCACACAATTAAGAACTGGGTAAGAGAGACTGAAAAGGTATTGATTTCTCAGTAGTGAATGCTGAGGCATGGATCAGTCCTTACATGGCAAACTGTCTTACACCAGGCTCCATCCCATTGTTCTTTTCCAAGTAGAGGGACACCGAGGAGAACTGCCTGACTTTACAGAGAGATTGAAGGAATCATGAAAGCAACAGCATTTTCTCTGAACACATGGTGGTAGAACTAAAAAATCACATTTCACAAAACATATAAAATGGAATTATTTCCTTTTTTTTCCTTTTTTTTTTTTTTTTTTTTTTTTTGAGAGAACTCTCAGAGTTACTGAGATTCTGGTGCAGAGAAAGAATTTTTGTAGAACTAGATATGAAGTTTAACTGAAAAACCAAGTTATTTTCCTTCTTATTGGGACTTTTTTCTTATTTGATATCTAATACTTCAGTGCACTTAAGTGTCTCTCGAAAGTCCTCCTCATTTGTGACTGAATTTATAATTTCCATTAGTGCAACCTGCGTCTTACATCCACAAAACTGGCAGCAGACACTTGAATATTTATAGACTGCAGTAGCTCCAGATAAATTTAATATTCTATATTTACTATACTAGAGCACTGATCTAAAGGACCAACAAAACACTCCAGGAACAGGTGTGTAAGTGCTGATTGAAGCCTTGGAGGAAGAGGCACAGGGCCCACAGTAAGATCCTAGCTACCAAAAATGACTCCTTAATATGCATTACAGCCTTTGAAGGTTTTCTTCTATCAGTATTCAGAGGAACACTCTCACTGATAACATAATTTATGTCCTTTTGGCTGCTACAGATAACCTTAGCTTCTGAGTAAGAATAGATGGTTACAAGGAAGAAATGCTGTGGTTACTGGAGTCAAATAGAAAAAAAATAAAATGCCTTGTTATACATATCTCAGGAAATATCACTTATCTCTTCAGATACAGATGGAGTACTATCTGTTTATATATCACTGTATTTATCTACTCCTTCTCTAAAGAAGTCCTTAAAGCTTGAAACCATTGCCATCCTTCACGATTATTATGAAAGCACGATTCTCACTGAGATTGCAGAAGATGAGACCAGCCTTTCCTTCCACTACATCAGTTTAAAAAACTAGTAATTCACACATTTAACAAGTTTTATGTGCCAAGTAATGGCATTCAGTGTTAGGACCAAACACTTGATGCAAGAAAGAATTTAAAGATAGATGCAGGTTCTGGTGTTCTGATTTTTTTGGTTTTGCTGCCCTTGTTGGGTTTTTTTTTAGGTGATTCTTTGCCTGATAGTAAGCCCACATAATTTCAATAGAGTAGTAAATCCTTCCTAAAATTTATATAGGTATGAAAACTCAAGGCTTTGGGATTTATTCCAACACACGTTTCCTGGATTGGGATCACAGCTATCTATATTTGAAGGTTGACTCTCTCACTGCTTTTCTTCAAGGGCTAGTAATTTTCTGCTATGTGGTGCAGATACTTGGCCTGGGTTATTAGTGGTCCACAGAAAACCTTAGAAATCAACTGAGCTGGTAGGTGAAAAGAAGACCAGGAAGACTTTAGCAATGGCTACTAGGACCCTGTGGGGAAAGATATTCAAGATATTTACAATTGTCCAAGAGGAAATTTTATAAGGGAAGAAATGGTCACTGCCAAGAGTGCCATCAAGCTTCACAGAAGACTTTCAAGATGCCTTGAAAGGGCATTAAACAATTAGCAGGAGGTCTGGAGTCTACCTTGAAAATGGAAATTGTCCTTGCCAGGCACTTCCCATCAAGAAGAAAGTTCTGTTGTGTGATCAAGCACAACACACACATTCCCAAGGCAGGAGGAAATGTCATTCTCTGACATTCACTTCTGTTGGGGGTTGAATTTGTTGGTTTTTGGTTTTTGTTTTTTTTTTTTGTGGAATTTTTCCCCATTGGGTTGCCAAGGGAACTGATTGCTGGGTGCTTATGGGTGCTTGTCCAAGGCAGGAAAGGAAGGGGTGGGGGGCAGTTGCGCTCTGGCTCCTGGCTTTGGTCTGCCTGCCTGCTGCTGCTGGGGAAGGATTCTCGGTTTGCTCGACTGGCTGCGGTCCTGAGAAAGTCTGCCATCATCGGCTCCTGAGCTCCAGAACAGCTGAGTCCATCTTCTCCTGCCCTGTGTGACCGAC